>JAULKM010078896.1:0-11668 GCA_032355605.1 Rubia tinctorum
GATTAATTTGATTCATGGAAAGCAAGAAGTAGAGTAAAGAAGAGCAAATCGAGTTTCGGTCGACAAAGTAGTCTGGTGAAGGGGGGAAAGGGGAAGAACCTTATAGAAGGTTTGAGAAGAGAGGATAAGCGCTAAGCATGAAGGAAAGAGCGAAGATGATGAGGAAACAGGCGGAAGAAAAAAAAGGCCAAAACGCTGCGTTTTTAGCGAAACTTTTGCAAGCGAAAAAATACTGTAGAACTTAGATTGTCTCTTTTATAATATAGTAGATGTAAAGGCTCGAGGATACTATCAGTTCAACGATCGTACAGGAATCCGAGTCCATTGTGCAAGTAGAACTAGTCGCAATCTATGAAGCTATGGTCAGGCAAGAAAACAATCGACAACACATGTCCTCATTCAAACAAATTGTGAAATTGGCCAAATGGCAGCAGCATAGTATATTCAAAACTTTCCAAATGTCCCACTAGCGTTCTAAGGTATATTTGGAAGTATTATAATACAAAATAATAATGTTCACTAGATTTCATGTAGTAATGGAAATTCTTCAAATATACGTTCTCCCTCCGTCCATTTTTTAGTGTCTTACTTGCTCTTTTGTCACTATTCAATGATGATTTTATGATTTTAATATCTTAAATTATGTTTAAAAATTTTATTATGAAAATTAAATATTCTAAAAATATGTGTTACGATAAATGTAGCAGTATCTCATGTGATATTTTTCACATTTATATATTTATATACATTTACAATATAAATAACATCAACTTTATTGATAAATAGTTATTTAAAACACTAAAAAAACACGGAGGGAGCAGTAGACACTTACAATTTTACGCTGGCCGTAATTGGTAGCAACCACCAGCCAAGAAATCAATGAAACATCAAATTATTTAAAGGATAAAAATATTCAAGATCATAGTATAAGAGAAGACTTGAGATAAATAACTCTCAACGATTGGTGGCTCAAAGGAAAAAAAAAAAGATAGGAGTACAGGACTAAACTACTTCAGATGTTTGTGTTTTTTCTTCTATCTTTTCATGAATATTCTTAACTTGAATTAAAATGAATGAAAATGGATAACTAAATTTTGGAAAATGAGACATTTTTCAAGATTATGGAATCACTGCACCTTTTAACTTCAATACTGTATTTTAATTCAAATATTGTACATTATAAGTGAAATTCATAATAAAATATATTAGAATGAGAAAATATAAAAATATTACATAAAAAAGTAATATTTAAATTAAATAGCACAATATTTAAATTAAAAGTTATAATATTTAAATTTTAAAAAACAGCAATTATTCTATAATCCATTTTTTGAAAGACGGTATTTTCATAAGTTATGGAAAAATCAAGGTTTAAATTGCAAATTAGAAAGAACTAAGATAAAATTTATGGGTTGCATTAATCGGGCGTTGCATGATAAATTTTTAGTATTGCAAGTAAAACCTTTTGCCTTTCTATAATTCTAATTCAATCTTATCTTTTCACATGCTTATGAAAAGACGGTGTTTCCCAAAATTTTACCATTAATCTATGAATAAAAAAGATAATCACTATTTAAGAGATCCTCTCAAATTAAATTGAAATTCACTTAAATTGAAAAGTTGATGATGTTCCTTTGGAAAGGCAAATTGAAAAGTGTAAAGCTCATTCGTTTCCCATGACCATTAATCAGTTTATTAACAACTTACTTATAAGGTAAACTGGCCATAGTTCATGATTTTTGCATGTGAGCACGATGTTACAATTTTTATTGGATCTTTTATCTGTAATAGTACAGACGATTAGTCTGGTTGACATATAATTTGAATATCCTTGCAATAGATTGATTATTGCTAGAGGCTAGTTAGGTTGGATGTCAATTTCATTTATTGTAATTGTCATTGGACGTAAACTAGCCATAGCCTTCTATTAGAAGGTAACCATCATACTATGTTAAGTTCTACGTACCTAAGACATGATCTCCTCATTGTTCGTTGCACTTTTTGTGTCACATTTATGATCTCTATCCAAAAGTGTCTTACTTAGAAAATGTTATCTAGATATTATTTGCATTTCAATTCAATTCAATTCAATTCAATTCAGATCAGATCAGATCAGATCAGTGAAATTTTAATTTAATGAAATTTAGATTTATTTAGTCTTGTTATTACTATTTTTCAATACACTTATTTTGGTTCAGTTCAGTTCAAATCAGATAAAATCGAATCAGTTCAAATTAGATCAAATCAAATCATACAAACTCTAGAAAACATCGCCTTGGTATTTTGTCGTTGATCAATTTGATTTTCATATGTAATCTATTAGTAACTTTAAAGTTTAGTCATTTAAGAAAAATTATATGAGATAGCTATAAATCGTTAAATATTAAATACAATAAAATTTGATTATTTTTATAATATTTAATTCAAATTATTTAAAAATTAATTGTTTATAAATTGTAATAAATAAAAGTAAATATCAAATGACCTTATTAGTCTCACTAATTATAAAATGTTCTCATTTAACAGTTAGTCGGTCTAAAATAAGACTTTGTCATGTATAAATTAATAAATAAATAATGTGCATACATATTTCTATCAGAAGTATTCTATCAATTTATAAAAAAATCTAAACATTTTTTTATTTCAGATTATGTGTTTCTTTAAATTTTCTTAAGTGATATATACATTATACAACAAGATATATATGGTTTTAATTATATCTTAAGAAGTGTTATATTTTAATAAGTTATGATTGATTATACATAGTAAAGAATTAAACTGGTATTACATTATAATATTAGTATGTTATTTTTAGACATCTTGATTTTAGATTAGTTAAAATGACTTTAATATCTCCGGTTGACAGCACCACCCAAAAAGCAAATAATTTCTATTATATGGTGTTTGGGATAAGCTAATTTTCTTAAGTTATAAGTATGTTTGATTAATGAATTATAATGGCATCTTAAGGTATAAGATATAGTATATCCAATAAATAAATAACAAGTACACTAAATTCACTTTCAATAATTTTCCAATTAAAACATGCAGATATTCAATTGCAATTAATCACTGAACATTGTTGGCCACTTTTGTGTGTTATAGAAATATTTGTGAGAATATTTATTGATTTATATTGCATAAAGGATATTGAAAGATAATGTTGATTTTTTAAACCAATGTTAATTTTTTATTTAAAAAAATTGGGCTAAAATACACTTCTAACCTTATCTTTTGTATGAAAGTGCTAATATAACCCTGCAAAATTAAAAAGTATCAAACTAACCATAACTCATTGATGAATTGTGTAGTTATAACACTTTGCGTCATTTCCGGCGTTGACTAAAGAAACAGTTCGTGAAAATTCTGAAATACCCCTAAAGTTTAAGCAGAAAATTTGATGCTCACTTTACCCCTGATGATGTGGCACTTGTTTGGATTAAAAACGGCTATCTCTATTTCAAAATAAAATATCGTTTTCTTCTTCTTCATTCCCTCCCTCGGTACCCCCTCATTTATTTCTTCTCTATCCCTTGTTTCTTCCTCCTCTCTCGCCTCTTCCGCCTCCCTCGTTCTCAAGGTCTACTAGCTCCTCTTCCGACTCTCCTGCCTCCCACGTTTGCTAGGGTTTCTCTCTTTCCTCTTCCATGTCCCTCATTTACAAGAGCTGCTCCTCTGGAACAACTGTGTTTATGTCGAGAATGGCGTAACATTCATGTAGAATATATTAGGGATGTAACGTCTAGGATGACAACAGTGGGTTGTACCCGATGCAGTTGAGTCTAGAAGAAATAGTGGTGTCACCCGTTTGATCCCCAACATGGCGTTCGTAGAAGGGTAATGAAGACGGATTGTGAGGTTGAAGTCTAATTGGTTTCTCCAAGTCAAGGTATCATTGCGCCTGCAAACTATTACAATTGCCCAACGATTTTTAGGGCCTTGAAGGTAATAAATTTAGTGTTGTTGGGTGCAAACATGTTGTGATTGTTGTTGTGGTTTATTCTACTAGATAGGTGATAGTCATGGGATGTCGACTTGTTGAGTGTAGTGCAATTTGGTGTATGTTGTCGACAAAGTACTTTTGTTTTGATTTGATGAATGAATTTGAATGTGATTTATGTTATTTGGTTGATTGCTGGAGCTGTTTTTTTTTGCATGATTCAATCATTTGGAAGGAAGTTCAATGTATTCCATCTAGGAAATTATACTTGTTCAAATAATGTTACAAAAATACATAGTACTGATCTAACCCTATGTTCTTTAATTAACTGTTGATCTAACCCAATATTGTTTCAGTTAGTTTTGATTTAACCCTTAGTTTATTCAATTAGTGTTGATCTAACCCTATGTTATATGAGGTTGTGCTGATCTAACCCTAGAAGTGCTGGGCATTATCGTCTTTTCCTTATTTTTTTCATTTTTTAATTCAAGAAGAAAAATCAACTTTTCATTTAATTTCCTTAAATTGTGGCCAAACTTCCTGTTGACAAAAAAGTCAGACCAGTCCAATTTAGTTTGACACATTCATCAATAAATTAGTGTTAGTCTGACACATTCTGATCTTGTAGAATTATTTTAACACTTTCATGCAAAAGATATGATTAGTTAACACTTTTTTCTAAAATCTTTCTGTTATTTCTATTTTGTCTTTCACAATATCCTAATTCCCTCTCTATTTTAGATCAACATGCATTAGAAACTAAAATAAATGAAAGTAGATATTGCTTCCTACTTCCTTCTCTTTTTAGGCAAAATGTAAAGTGCAAGTTTCATTTGTTTCTCATGATCATGGACCATTTTAGTAACTTGCATAGAAGGTAAACTAGCTAACCTCAGCCCCTTATTAGAGTGTCACCCTCACTTTCTTGAACAACCACATAAATTATGCTGTACCTAGTACAGTATCTCCTAAATGTTCTTGGCACTTTTTGTATCATATTTATGACAATGTATCCCCAAAAGGACTGCTAATGTACTTTAGCCAACCAAAAGTGGCAATAAAAACACGCGCAAATTGTGACAAGACGGAAAAAGGAAAACAAACCCAAGTACTCCCTCCGGTTTTCTAACATTGGCACACTTTCCTTTTTGTGATGATTTTTTAATATTGTCTCTTTTCTTTTTTTAGCAAATTCTACGTTGTTTTCATCCACTCAATTTACTTTTTACTCTTTCAATGAATTCTCAACCACTAATTCTACCTTCCTAAATCTTTGTGCCAAAAGCAATTATGCCACTCCTAAAGAACCGGAGGGAGTACTAGGGTTTCGGCCAAACCTAGAATAAATGCACAAAATTTTAGTGTCTAGCCCGCAGAGTACACTCAACTCTGACTTGCTCTCTAAATAGCCCGCAGGTTTAGATCACAAGGTTTCTCTATAGGCGTCTAGCCCGCAGGGTACACTCACAAAGGAAATTGAAACTTAACTAGCCCGAAGGGTTAAGAGACAATGAAGATAATGAGAATAACTCAAAATTATGAATATTTGATTGATAAAAGATGCACGTAAAATAGGCCAAACCCTCTCTTTAAATAGAGATGATTTAGAGCGTGCAAACCTTAAACAGAATTGGAATATGAATCAACTTATGGCAGCTTGATGAAGCTAAAGCCATATTTAACTTAACTTCTAATAATGCTATAATTCAGTTGTGTTCTAACTAGAATTAGACTAGGAAAATATTAACTTATATACTCTTACCAGATCTAATTCTAATCAGAATAAAAGATAATTTTTTAGAAACCCTAATGGATTGGCTTTAAAAATAATGAACTCTTCAGAAGCCCACATGGCTGAGTTATTGGACTGAAATAAAATAATGTTACTATGATCACACTACCTCATTAAAAAACCAATGGAAAAAGAGTATATTGTTCTTCATAATGCGTTCAGTTAATCGGCAAACTTGAATAAGTAATCCAAGCCCTTGTCGACTTCTTCATAAATTCTTCATTATGAAGGCAATCAATCAAACAATTCAATGCCGCATCCCTAAGATTCATTCTTGACCTTGTCATAGGTCCAACAATGTCACTTAGAGGATTCCGAATATAACCTTTGAATGTTTGATCAAGACGTGGAATATCTTCAATTATGGTGGTAGTCTTCTTGGGATCTCCATCACAGAGTAATATAAATATATATATATATATATGTGTGTGTTTGTTGGTAGTTAAAAATAATATTATGTATTAAAGCAATAATGCATAATATATGTGTTATGTTTATTAATTTTAGTTCCTCTCTAAAAAAAATAATGTGAGTACTTTTATTGTTTTTTATACCATTCACTACTTGTTTTCTATTTTAAAATATAATTATATCTAGTCACGTGAATAAATAGAGAAATAAAAATATGTTCATAATCATCAATTTAATGAACAATTTTTCTACAGGCATTTCCTCTATTAAACAATGTAGTTAAATTCAAGTCAACGTCAATTTGAGTAAAATATCATTATAGTTATGTGCAGCCATCATGCAAACATGCACGTTTTTTAGACTCGCTTCATTTATTGTGGCACTTATATTGCACGAAGATATATGTCAAGAAAATTCTCTAATTTTTTATTAGATTTATGCCCCACGTCCTGTAGAAAACTTTCTACTTTCCTTTTTGGTCTGTTCCATTAAAGCTTCAGATTTTGACCCATTCCTTTTTAGACACAATTTAGTGGTTTCAATTCTTCAATGGCCCACGTGAAACCAAAAAGTAGCCCCTATCATCTCTTTCTAATTAGACAACTCAACATTCCTACACAGGCATGCAAAAACTCGATATACAACTTTCTATGGGATGGAGGGAGTAGTATTTTTATATGTTGAACAATTTGAATGAAAGAAAAAAGGATAATCATGTTAATTCAAAAGAAGGTGAATTAATGAAAGTGCGTGTATGTCCATGCAATTTAAGAGGGTCTAATGAGTTCTTTAATTTTCTTGTATGCTGCACTAGCTTAACAATCCACCATCCACCTCAATTCGCCCCAGATCATCTCTCAGATAGCCATCAAGAATGAAAAAACAAATGCCTACGTTTTTTATCTGGATCCAATGCCTACGTTTATTCTCCTTCTTTAGTACCACCATTTGTGCTGTTGTAATTAAGGCTCTGAACTAACAAAAAAAGTTCTAGTAAGACTCATATGTAGAAACAAACTTGAAGTCATGTAGTGCCTATCCTTTTATCCTCTATCCTTTTATCCTTCCCTAGTTTTCTTCACACGTCTGCCTACTTCATAAATTCATGCTTAATTTAAAAGTTGTGTAACAGGTACTTTTATTATCTTTTATGTCACACTAACTTACGACTCCGCCGCAAGAAAGTTATACTATCCTGCCACCCACTTGAATTTTCCATAGATCTCCCCTCGGAAGGCCCTATGGACGACGGCTATCCTGCCATTTGCCAATGATAGTCTTTGCCATTGAGAATGCCATCGGGACGACCGTTCCAATAAGGTCGTATGTACTCGAGATATTGGGAGACTATAAATGGATTTTAAAACATATTGCGAATAATTACTGGAGGTTGATAATTCCGAGCTGTGGGTTGCACATGCGGTCGGGGCCTTGTTCAAAACAAACTTTAAAGCATCGAACTAGCGACAGGAAGAATTAATGCACCAGCTGATTAGATGTCGAACGGTTTCCGTCTGTTGGATTGTGTTTATAAAACTAAAATTAATTAGATATATGGTGAAAAACTATATGATATTGTATAATTATTGTTTGTTGTATGTCGTTGAACCAAAACATCTATTTTTATGGTTTATGTGTAATAATTTTTCAAAAAAAAAACGAGAGAAACCCAAATAACAAGGAGATTAATATAAATATATTTATGCATGTGTCTGTAGATAAATTTGACATTCTGTATAAAATAAATAATGTGTATTTATATGTCTTATATTAATTATTTTTAGTTTCCTCCCGAAAATAACGTGTATGCTTTTATTAATTTTTATGTCATGCACTCAATTTAATCTGCTCATTTTATATTTTATATTTTAAAATTTATTCATATTTAATTTACGTACATAAATAGAGAAAAAATAAAGTGTTCATAATTTTAGTTTAATGAACACCCCCCTTTACTCCTACTACCTACTTTTCCTCTATTGAGCAATCGACTTGAATTGAGTTGAATATTATTACAATTAATTATGTGTGGATATCATAAAGTGCAAACATGCTCTTTATTTAGACATGCTTCATTTATTGTGGCATGTATACTGCACGAACAGATATGTTTAAAAATATCTCCAATTCTATTACTAGATTTTATGTATTATTATATGTTGAGCAATATGGACGAGGAGAAAATGAAAATTATATATTTTAACTCTAAAGAAGATGAATTGGTGAAAACTTGCACGTGCAATTTAAGAGTTGGTAATGAATACTTTTTTTTAATCTTTTATATTGTGCTGGATTATAACTCCACCACTGCAAAGGTGTACCAATTCCACTGCAAAGTTTTCTTCTCCACTTCACTCTTACATTACCATTCCACTGCAAATTTTTATTCTCAATTTCACTCTTACATCACTTACACTCACATTCAAATCCTCACACTTACTGCATGTGATGTCTTTATTTTCATGTTTATCTCCAAATTACATCCAGTTTGGATGCATCGTACCAGCATGCAAAAGAGAAAAGCAAAACTATATTATTCAAATTGGGCTTTCATTTATGATAAGATTGCAACATAAAACAATTAATTATGGTAAAAAATATTTATCAAAAAATATATAGTAAAAAATGCTGGATCACTTCTTCTTTTATATAAACAACAAAATAGTGCAAAAAATTGTAATATTCTTTACAAGATTTTTACTTGTTGAACGAATTCACATAACAAACTTATCAATCTAGCCAGTGTTAACTAAATACAGTCAAAGTTAATAAACATCAATATGTCATGTTACAAAACAAAGGTACTGAAAACTTACTGAGTTACATAGAAATCAACGTGAATTAAGTGAAATATCTTTATAATAAATTATATGCGGATATCGATAGTGCAAATATGCACTTTATATAGACGCACTTCATTCATTGTGGAACTTATACTGCACAGACGAGTATGTTAAAAAAATCTCTGGTTTTATTACTAGATTTTATGTATTTTTTAAATGTTGAGCAATATGGACGAGGAGAAAAAATATAATTTTGAATTTTAACTCAAAAGAAAAGGAATTGGTGAAAGCACATGTGTGCTCGTGCAATAAGCGTGTGTGTGTGCACGCACAATTTAAGAGATGTGTAATGGGTACTAATGTTATTATCTTTTATGTTGAGCTAGATTATAACTCCGCCATTAGAAAGTCGTACCATTCCACCAAAACCCTTTTTTCCATTTCTCTTCTTAATATTAAATTCAAAAATATAGAAATTTGTGGCTTTAGACCATGTACGAGGCCATCGTCCAACTATGGAGAGACTCGGAAAGATTTTCTAACTGCAGGTTTCAAAGGGGGGCTGAAATCAATCTTTTGGATAATAAATAGGTACTAATTAAATTTTCAGTGCAGGATGATTATATTAGGTGTTGGCTTCATAAAGTTTGGAACTTTGGTTTCTATTCCTTGAGGATAGTCAAATGGACACCGCACTTCGATCCAGAAGCAGATTCTTCGACTGTGCCTGTCTGGATTGCCTGTTACGGGATCCCACGGAAATTTCTATCATTTGAACCCATGATGAACATTGGTAGTTTGATTGATACGCCGATCAAAGTGGATAGAGCGACTCTCAACAGGACTAGACCTCATGTAGGTAAGGTATGTGTTGAAATCGATGTTACTAAACCTAGACTGGAAAGAATTTGGCTAGAATACAGGGGGTTTAGGATTTTGGCAGTATATTGAATACGTAAATGTGCCTTATTATTGTGGTAAATGCTATAAGCTAGGTCATATTACTTCTGATTGCAAAGCTGGTGGTCCATGTTTTAAAAGAGAGTATTAGAGACCAAATGATTTTTCTAAACCAATTGAACCAAAAGAAAAACATACAGGATCTTCTTCTGGATTATCACTACAAGACAAAAATGCAACTCAAGTTTATAGAGTAGTGAATAAATCCAAGGTTTCAAATGAAAAATATCTCTGAGAATAAGAATTTGGAAACTGTCAAACCTGCTAGTAGGGTTGAGGCAGTCACTCCTCAAGTTGTTATAAATTCTCAATATAATATAGTTTCAAATGAAGATAATACCGTGGAATAATTTCATATCAGTGGTAAATCCACTGATATGAACCATGCTACTAATGTTTTATCTGAGAATATTGCAGTGCAAAATGATCCCATTCTCTCAGGAGTACCAGGGAATCAAGAAGCATTCAATGTTGCAGAATCTAGCGAGAAAGTAGAAGGAAAAAATAGTCAAGCTCTTGAAATCTACAAAGAAAATTCCACTTCTCAACCGGTGCTAATAGTTGAGAATTTGGAAAAAGCAAAGGAGCAAGCATAATCGTCAAGCTCGTAGGTAAGTGCATGTATGTCTACTAAATTTTCTGATGATGATATGAATTTGATAGATAAGATGCTTGAATCTCCTGGTATGCAATGGTCACAAGAACAAACTTTTAAGAACAAGAAGGGTGACATCATCTTTGAGCCTAGCTTGGTTGATCAAAATAGATTTAATTCTTTGATAACTGATGCTAGTAACACTGTAGATGCAGTTAATAACCCTGAGGTTAACAACCATAAAAGGAAAAGGGAGAAAAGGGATTATACTTGCACGGCTAAAACAATCAAAACAAGATCGCATAATGACACAAACTCCTTAGGTAAATAATGGTGGGAATCAATATCTGTGTTTGGAATGTTAGGGAGATTAAAAATATGAGGTCTCGGGATAGAGTGAAGCACATTAAATGGAAGCATAACATATCATTATTTGTTATCATAGAACCACTGATAGATTCAGGACAAATTGGATCAATAGCTTTTAAGCTAGGGTATAATAATTATTATTCGGAACCTCAGGATAAAATATAGTTATTTTGGAATAATGATTTCTCTGTTTCAATTAATCAGGTTCATGATCAATGTGTTATTACTGAGCTGGAGCATGCTAGTCTTTCATTCTCTTGGTTTGCTGCTTTTGTATCCGCTAGACATACTAGGAAGAGGAGGGAACCTCTGTGGGATATGTTAAGCTCTTGGAATAATCAATCAATAATGATGATAGGAGATTTTAATTCTATTCGTTATGCCTTTGAATATCTAGGTCCATCAATACCAAATCTAGATAGTATGATTGATTTTAACGGATTCATAGATAACAATAATCTGGTAGAGATTCCTGCTTCAGGTAATCATTTCACTTGGACTGGTGTCAGAAGAGGTAATGTTTGGGAGAGATTAGATAGAGGACTTATGAGTGATTCTTTCCAACACTTATTTCCCAACATTAGTATAAAGGTTAAATCTAGATGGCCTTCTGATCACTCTCCTTTAGTGTTAAAATTTGATAATCAGTTATTGAATTCTGGACCAAAATTGTTTAGATTCCAACAATGTTGGACACTCCATACTGATTTCTATGATACAGTTAGTATCAGTTGGAATGAAGAAATAACTGGTTATGGAATGTTGAGATTTTCACTCAAGCTGAGAAGATTAAAATCTAAACTGAGAGAGTGGAATAA
>JAULKM010078907.1:0-11668 GCA_032355605.1 Rubia tinctorum
TCAGGTCCTCCAATTGCATTCCGCGACATTATGGTTGAGGGATCACATAGCTGTTGGGGAACACTCCTCAAAAGTTAAATGGTTGTCACGCAGACCATTGGGAACCATTCTTTCATATGTCAGTTATGACATCAACAGTTTCACGTTTTCCACGAAATCAATTGATGATAGAAGTGTCAGTCGGAATAGTGGTGTGTCACTCGTCTCCGAAGCGTTGCATGTTGGAAGTTGCAATGAAGAGAATTCTATGAACACTAAATATAATTACTTTGGGACGATCTCTGAAATTTGGGAACTTGACTATGTCATGATGCGGGTCCCTACTTTTAAAATGTCAGTGGGTGAATATTAACAAAGGTCGGGTTGGAAGGATGGGCCATTCATTTTGGCATCTCAAGCGCACCGGGTTTTCTATGTCAGAGACCATGTTGATCTGAGGTGAGAGATTGTTGTCGAAGGAAAGCGTGCTTTTGTCATTGAGAATGGATTATAGGAAATCATTGAATTTGGGCAGCATATTCCAAGTGTTGGATTACAAGATGACATTTTACTTCAGGAGAATGATACGAGTCTACGCGGTTTCTTTGGCCATAATGATCACGACGAAGGTACGTGGGTAGACGTTAGAGGGAAGATGAATCGTAGAAGAAAGGAAAAAAAAGGTGGTGAGGAAGAGGAAACATGCAATCCTTGTGATTTTAAGAAATCCGCATGTTGTGAGTGGGCCCGGGTCAACATATCGTGAATCTCGGTCACGTTCGCTCGTAAGCAATCGAGATACTTGTTCTGCCTGACCTTCCACCCGATCTTCGAACCTGTTTATAATTGATAATCATAATACAAGTAATTATTAGACTACAATTTCATAGAATATAAGATAATGTACATAAAATAATTTCAAATGTGGTGGATTAGTCACTAGAGCTTGATGTCTCCACTCTCTCTAGTTCGAACTCGTGAGCCCTCTCCGCACCTTTGGCGTGTTAACCTGGAACTACCCTACTCTCATATTCCTTTGACATCTTGCTGAAGCTGTTTATGTTGGAACCAAGATTCATCATAATATCCATGCGTAGGGCCCGGTCCACTATTTGCAACCCCGCATTCTTCAGCATGGCAGTGATCAGAGTGTTGTATCACCCCATCCACATGCACAGGTTCCCCGATCCAAAGTAGTTTTGCTAGATGTTGTATCCTAAAATGGGATAGCAAATAGTCGACCCCTAAATCACCTTTGCTCGATTCTAATATGCTCTTGGAATTAATAACTTTTCTCTTGGAATTAATAACTTTTCTCTTGGAAAATGCCACATACCTTTCCTCTGCTTGTTCGTTGAAGAATTTCTTTGATTTCCCGATCTCTGTGATGGGGGATGGCTCCGGTCGCTCACCTTTAACTTCGAGGCCTTGTTCTTTTGGCTCATCGTCACTTTTTTGGGGAAGAAATTCGGGAAATGAGGAATTTGGAGTGAGAGTTTGAATTGAGGGTTTGAGAATTCGAATAGTTTGAATTTAGGTTTTCAGAATCTGCCCATTTTTAAAATTATATAGGGGAAAATTCCAAACTCAGAAACACCTATGTACTTATTTACAAAGCTAAGATTATATTTCGAGTACGAAAACTCTTTGCTAAATGGACATTTATTACCCACTTGAAATTCAGCGCCAAAGTTCCACAACATTTCACCTCCAAAAAACCCCCCACAAACCCCCCACCACAACACCAAGATTTCATCTTCCAAGCATACAAGCTATGTTTTTATCTAGTTTTTCATCCATAATATCATCTATTCAATTCATCTACCCAATTTTAATGGTTTTGCTATGTTGTCAGGAATTTTGCATTTAAGTAAGATGATATTAAGGTAAATAAGGGTTAACCTTTGTTTGATGAGAAGGTTTGTCCTCCAAGAATGAGCAACAAATGGTTTACATTGTATGACCAAAAACCCTGGGGTTTTATGTGGCTTCATTTAGATTTTCTAGAATGGGTTTTTATATTTAAAAAGTTCAATATCAAGTGGGTAGGTTATTCAAGTTCATTTGTTTATAGATTAGGGGCTTTGTTAGAAATTCTAGCCTAACATTAATTAGGCAACCTTTTAGGGGTTTTTTGTGTTTAACAAAAGGAGTGAGATATATATTACAGGAAGTGATGGTTTGTGTTCAATACTAGCAATCTAAAAGTGAAGAAATCGTTAATGTATTATACATTTCATTTCATTAGGGTTAAAGTATACATTTTATTTCCTTGAGGTAATTGTAACTAATAATGTGGTGTTTGTTTCTATAGCATACAAAATGACGACCTCTAAGAAAATAACTCGTGAACAAGGGAATTCATTTTCCCGGAGTGAAAAACCTTCAACGAACCATGGTGTAGATGAGGATGAGGATGAGGATGATGGGTCCGAGGAAGTAGGAATAGCCTAAACTCATTGCTGAACCCTAAAACGTAGAATGGCTAGGAAACAATTAACCTCTTTGATATTCAATAATTATAACGCTTGTGTATCGGCCCAACGAGCAAAATGGTCAAGTTGGGTGGCGAAAGTGGGTAGAATGAAGGTGAACATCCGCTACGATAGTTGGCATGAAGTCCCAATGAATACAAAGCCACTTTATGGATGGAATGCAAGGTAGATTTAGTGATTTGTTATTTCCAAAAAATGTTCCCCTATTATAAATGTGTCTTTGTGATTGACCTTGGGGCGGCCAAAATCATCACAGAGACCATTTGACATTGAATCTCTGGACATGGATGATAAGAGGAGGGAGGCTATGTTGATGATGTCAAAGAGTTGACGTCAACATAAATACACTTTTTTTAGGGACTTCATTTTTAGTGATAAGAGGGGTGATCGTATGTGGCTAACTTACACTCACATTCAACCAAACAGTTGTGAGATACACAAAATGAGGGCATTGGAGAACAAGGAAAATATTATTAATAACATTTTCTTAATATTTAAGAGTTTAGTTTATCATGTCTACAGTGATTTCATAAGTCTAACTTCCTAACTTAGGCCACGAGGGAAGAAGGACAAAAAATTGATGCAAGGAATAAAATTCCTCACAGATTGAGCCGTGGGGTTATGCTTTGGCGGCAATCGACCGAGTGAAACAATGTTTTGAACAAGATGTTCAAAATGCAATAGAGGGCGGGATAACGGAAGATGAGGCAAGGGTTCTGTGCAACCAATCAATTCGGATGAAATTGAAAGAGACGATTTATTCTTCAAAGAGCGACAAAAGAAGGACGAAGCTTATATGACAAATGACGAAAAAAGGATTGCAGAAAGAATTGTACGGAAATATTTTACACAATATATTTCTATATTATAAGCGTTATTCTTAATCGTGTATTCCAATTTACCATCTACTCTATGTAGGAAAAAGTGAAGAGTGATCAATTACAAGGAAAATTCACACCCAGTGATAAGCACGACATTCTTTGTGAATTAACCGAGAAACCCGACCACCCAGGGCATGCTAGGGGTGTGGGATCATTCATGACCCAACGAGAGGCATTCGGCATTGCGAATTCCTACAACAGAGCTGAACCATCCAGAGTCCACATCCTACAAAAAAAACTCTTCTTCAAGACAAACGATTAGAGCAACAAGACATCCTCATTCGTAGGTTGATCTAACAGACCGGCCTTGTTCTTCCAAAAAACTTAGATGATTTGATGCCTGATTAGACCCCGCCCTCTAGGGGATTGCATCATTCTCCCGGGAGATTGAGGTGAATTGAGAGGCTATTGCTCAAAAGAAACCGGTTGAAAGAATCGAGTGACAAATGCTCAAACCAGAAAATGTCGAGAATGCCTTACAAACTACCGATAATAAGGCATATATTTCAATTTCTTCCCCTTGTGATACTAGAAATATTACATTGACATATATTTGGGTGAGTATATATATAGAAACCACAACCATGTAAGCTATATATTGACCAAGGCATAGGTGGTCAACCATTACACGTGGCCAATGGAGTTGTGCATCACATGAGAAACACCATCACTCAGTGCCTGTTACTGAGGGTATTTCTAGGGTTTCGTTTTGGAGGATCTGTTGGTAATGGGCACCTCGTTGCCAATCGCAGATGGAGAGTATAGGAAGGTTGGTCCCTCACGGGGAATGTTTCTATTGTGGCCTCGCAAACTTATCTATGCCAATCCTACAACGGATCAACATTTAAAGGAAACAAGGCTTGCATCACCAAATCGGTGTAAACAACACCATGACCCGTCAAACCAACACCTAAATTGGGTCCGACAGCACCCATGAAGGTTAGACCTCTAATTGCAAGAGCACAAGTCCTTGAAGACTCACCCCACTTTGTGCATGTCCTGTACAATTGGTTGTAACTGCATGATCGACGCTCAACATACTCATTCTTGGGAAATGACTGCGTTTGGATGCAAACGGGAGATCATGGCATTCTGGATTGATTTTGAAGATCTTTTGAGATGTGAGAAAGTCTGTCCATCTACACCTTGTGAGTTATTTCTATAATGTTTAGCTAAATTCACTATTACATTTACTTCAATGCACCATAAAACAAATGATGTTTCGTAGGTACATGTATCTCACCCAGAATTAAAAGAAATGATGGATTGGGTACATGTCCTCGGTGTTGATTCAAGAAATTGGTTATACTAAAACAGAGAGTATCGATTACATTAGCAAGAGCCTAGGGCAAAAGGAGAAGAAGTTTTTTATTGCACCATGCATTGAAAAGTTATACTAAGTTTGTAAAATTACATTACCGGCAACAAAACACTAATTTGTTTAATAATTTACATTTTCTTATACAGGGACCATTGGAGACTGATTTTGATTGTCCCCTCCGACAAACGCGTGTATTGGATGAATCCCCTGCACTTCCAACCATCAGACAAATTTGTCAAGATTTTGGAATTGGCGTTGAAGGACAATAGAGACCCAAATAAATGTAATTTGGAGGTGGTCGAAATTAAGATGGACTATCAACACTATTTTTTCTATTACCAATACTTTAGTGGATCTTATAATTTAACTATGGATTACATGTTAATTTCAATCAGTACAAGAAGCAAGCGCAGACATGGAAGTGCGAATATTACGTCATGTTAGACATGGCTGAGTGCATTCAAGAGGTCAAACATGACTTACTTCAAATTATCAAGGTACATGTACAATTATTTCTAGCAAATAATGTAACAAAATTATCTTGTATTTGCTAATTAGTAGTTATTGACAAATTTTCATGAAGGAATCGAAGCCCTACTCCCCAGATGATATCAACATTTTTCGGAATAATTTGGCTCGCCATCTCATACTCAATCGGTCAACATCTCTAAGAAATCCAGATATTGGTAAACCAACAAATTTGGATAATAGTGTAGATTAGGACTATTGGAATAGATTCCTAGTGTTTCCTATTCCTATCTATAGATTATTTCTTGGTTAGCGTTATTTATATAATTTTGTGAACATGCAAGACAATATCATGTACTGTTTTGTGTTTGTTGCTGTGGTTTAAGGCCGTTTACTGCATCGAAGAAATGAAATAGAATTATGTGTTGACTATAAGAACAAAATAGGTTTCTGATTTCAGGAACTTTTCATCACAGTACACATCATGACGATCATCGATTCCGATATCGGAAACATAATATACAAGGTAGTTCCGAGCTCGGAAATAATTCTCATTTGGGCTAAATCGGAGCAATCATTTTACAAATTAGGAACAGAAAGAAGACAAGAGCTTGGAAACAAATAACGCTTTAGTTAAGAGAAGATTTGGTATTTCCTAGTTTGGAAACTTATGCCTTTCCGAGTTTGTAAATAGCAACTCCAGTACGAGGGATGATCAAACTTTTCGAAGTCGGAAAGAATTAAAGACGGTGTTAGTATCCCTTCAAAGGCAGTTTTTAACCTAATTTGTTGGCAGTTTTTGTAACTGCCTTCTATTGATGGACAATGGAAGGCAGGGCCAGAGAAGGCACATTGAAAGTGCCTTCCATTGTCCAACATAACCACCTTTAATTCCCCCCCCCCTACGCTAGTGTACTGTACGTCTGATAAATTTGACACCATCAGCGTGCGTGTGGTACATCTGATACATTCGTCGTGCGTCTGGTACATTTGGCACAATTGTTGGGCTTCTGATACATCTAGCACAATCGTTGTGTATCTGCATTTGGGATATCCGTTTGTCTGCATCCTATTTCGTTGAGATTCAATTCAAAGGGGGGAGATTATTATGATTGTATTGAATCTTATTTTGTTTATGTTCTGTTTTTGGGATTTTGACTCAAGGTGGGGGAATTTTTTGGATTTCTCATCAAAACACCTTGAACGAAGTTAGACATGTCCCGCTAATGAAAAATAGTTTGTCGATGACTCTTCTCGACAGTTTGGGATTCAGTTTCCAAGGTGAAGGTGGAGTTTTGAATGTCTACGGTGACTCTGAAAGGTCTAAAACGTGGTACCTTTTATGTTCTACAAGGTTCTACCCTGCCAAGTTCTGCTGTAGTAGTACCATCTGAATATCAGAAGATGATATTCGGCACTGCTGATAATCCTGCTGATAAGTTCACCAAACTAGTTCCTCGTGGAAATTTTGGAAGTTCCAACATTGTTTGGACTTGCTAAATGTTCTAAGTTGTTAATCTGGGCTCGGGTGGTATTTGAGGCACAAAGAGTCAGGATACAGCTGGCAACTTTTGTTGCATCTGGTATAATCTATTTTCTGCCATCGCTTATCTAATTCGTGAGAGAGGATTTAAGTCAAGGTGGAGATTGTTAGAATATAACTTGAATATGAATTATTTTCTATTTTGGATTTGTAATTAGGTAATTCCAATTCTATTTAGGACTAGGATTATGATAGTCTTATTCCATTATGGTTTAGGATTATGTAGTTTGAGAGATCTATATAAACTCTCATCTGGGTCTTTTTTTATGTGTGAGATTGAAGACATCTATTATGGTTTGAGATATCTCCCTTCTGAGTCTATTAATAAAAATATGTTTCCTTTTTGTGTACGTAGCTAACACATTTTGAGAGGTATATGCCATATTTCCATATTTGGACTTAGATCAACTCATTTCAATCCTTTACTTCTCTTTTTAGTGTCAAATTTATTATAATCAAAACTGTCGGTGACGGGGATGTTTGGAAATCCAACCCTAAATATTAATTTGAATGATATAAAGGTCTTACACAGCTTGATGAGACAGTCCTCAATTATATCGAAGTGGTGAACATAAAGTTCTAAGAACAAAAGGTGGATGACACGGTTTTCCTCTATTGTAAAACCATCCAGTAAACTAGATCCAATCTACCAAATGGAATACCACTCTTTGCTAGCATCCCAACTCGAAACAGTCATAGTAGCAAGCAGTGAACTTGGCATTTCTTTATCACAAGTTGCATGCTTTATCAAAAGATATGTCAACCGCGCAAATTGTGATTAGTTAATTTGTGGGTACAAAAATCTCTAACTCCGTACCAAGTTGGATAATCGAAATAAATCGGTCTAGAGACGACATAATCGAAACAAATCAATTAAGGTAGTCTAAACCATCCAAACCAATAGGAGTCTACAAATCTACCATACGTCGGTAGTAATCGCCAAAAGGTCAGTATTAAAATGACTTTTGACTCGGATTTTCTCCTAAACAACCTATGAAAGTAGATCGGAAGCTAACACAATTTTACCGTGAAAGATCGCCAAAAAAATCGAACATGACAGAGATTTTTGGGTCCAAAGTTCATAACAAAAACAAAACCTATTTTTTAAAAGCACCTTTTGCTGCATCTTAGTCCGAAAGACATCAGACCTATGCTAAAAGAAAAATCAAAATCTGGAAATGGAAATGGAAATGGAAAAAAAAACAAAAGCTGAAAAAAGGAAAAAATTGTAAAGATGAATTTATCTCTCAGTATATTTTTGAATTTTTTGGACGATTTTGCCCCTTATTAATATTCATAAATTATCCCTAAAGATTTTTGTTCGTTCTTCCATCTTCCATCTTCCCCCTCGTTCACTATTTCTATGAACTGGTCAACGATTGAAGTCGTTGTCCGTGGTTACAGAGCCACGTTGCTCCCACCGCCATTGCTCTGCTCCATATTCACATGACTTCCTTGCTAATCAGGAAAACAACATTGTCGTCAGAAACCCTAACCTCACATTCCCGCTCCTTCACCTTTGCTCTTAACTGGTCCAATATTGGAGTAGTCGTCAACGATTTCAGAGTAGCGGCGGTTCCCACCGTCATAACCTTGTCGAAGTTTCTGCTCTCTCATCCTCCTGCTTCTTCACCATCCACTAAACTGGTCCAGGATAGGAGTCGCTGCCGGCGGTTTCAAAGCCACATCGCTCCCCGTCACCAATGCCTTGCCAGTGTTTCCACTCCCCAAACTCCCACCTCTAGCACCATCACCGCCATCACCAGTCACTTTCAAATTCTCAAATATCACTCCTTCCATGAAATCAGGGAGAAATTGTCAGAAGAGAAATGTTAGGGTTGTGAAGAAGTAACAATGGCGGCCACCACGTAGGACGGCATAAGGTGTGTTACAGAGCATACGAAAGGGTTTTAGAGAGAATGGAAAAGAATTTCGAAGGCATTACAATGGAGGAGGAACCCTAAGATGTTTCGGTACAATCTTTTTAAAACTTGAATTACCATGTCTCCGAAACAATGTAGCAACCCATATGCGTTTTCTACTTTTAAATTTTAGTAGTATTACTGTCTATTAACATAAAATCGATGAAGACTGGAATTGGACAAGACTTTAGAACAAACCAACTATATGTCTACACTAAAGAAAACTAGAACACTTATAAAAAAAACTAGAGCTATATAATCACTTTTTCCTTTAAAATAACTTTTAAAATTTTATTTTCAATCCATTTTAACATAGCTAAATTTTAATTTCAAATCAAATTTTAAGGGGAGATAATGTACATATTCTCTTAACATTCCAATCAACATAATTATTTGATCAATTGTCCTTGGTACTATTTCTTTCAAAGTAAATTACACATTTATTTTGTTTGGTTGTTAAATTTTAGAGTTATTTACATTTATAACTCTAAATTTAGGCTGAAAGTACCAATATAACCCTGCAATCTCAGAAATTGCCAATATAACCCTAACCAATTATTGTATGTGCTGATCTAACCCTCACTTTTAGAAAAATTGTGCAGATATACCCAAATTCTATCTTTCCGGCGTTGACCGTTTAAATTCTGGCAAAGAGAAAAAAATAAAATGACTAAAATACCCTTAAACTAAAATCTAAAATTTTGTGCCCGAAATACCCTTGAGAAAAGTTTGACCCATTTTTATTGACCTCCCTTCTTATAACTGAAACCCGTTTTTTCTCTATTCTTCACCCTCTTCTTCAAACCCAATTGTAATCTGCGCTTCCACTCCGTCGCTGCTCTTCAGTGAAAGCCCAGCAATTTTTCCGCCTTGAATTCCGCCTGGTGCCGCTAGTTCCAATCTCAGACTGTTCTCCTTTGTCTCTCCATCGCAGTTAAGGATTTTTTTCTCCTTCGTTGCTCCGCCACCGTGAAATTCTGTCGTAATCAGAGAGAAAGAGGGCAACTCAAAAAATTCTGTCGTAATCAGATTATTAACTGGAAAAGCTCCACCGGCAACTCGCCGAAGAGGTTATTTTTCCCCCAAGTTACCCGAGTCGCCACCACCCCTGTGCCATGTCCGAAGACTCACCCCTTCCGTTCACCTCCGTCCCTCTTCCCCCTCGCCATTGCCTACCTCCGTCCCCCCTCCTCGTCGCCACCAGAAACCCTACACCCAATCAATCCCCTCCCTCAGCCTCCGCCACCCTCTCCCTCCCCCTCATCACTGCTCCCATCCTCCCCCCGCCTTCACCAACGCTAGATAACACCCCTCATGTCCCACCGCCTCCACCACCCTCTCTCATCGCCCTCATTGCCGCTCACCCACCGTCGTCTCCACTCTTCCTCATTTTCCTCTTCCATCTTCCACTGGCAGCTTAGGTCGGTGGAATGACAATACTTCGACGCCGACGAGGAACGATGGCCAATTGCAGAGATGGGGTGTGATGAGGCGACGCCTCAGTTTCTGTGCGTCGGCCTGAAGAAAGCAGGAAGACGGGTGGAGCAGGAACAAAGTATGGGGAAGAATAGAAAAGAGCAAGGGGAAAATAGGAGAAAAGTAGAAATAAGGTAAGGGTCAAGAACGTCATTTCATATTTTGTGACTTTTTCATTTTTTTAAAAAAATAAGGGCAAAATGGTATTTTCACTTATTCCTGTAGTAAACCGGTTGACCAAAGTTCAACATGGTCAAGGGTTATTTTGGCACTTTCTGAGATTGCAGGGTTATATTGGCACTTTCTGCCTAAAGTCAGGGTCAGTTTAACACTTAACTCTAAATTTTAATTAGTTGATAGATAAGCAATAACATTTTTATATGTGATATAATTAGATTTGTCGTAACAATTGATTTATCTTAATATCAATTTTTATACACTGTTATTTTGTTTAGTTAAGAATATTCAATAATAAGCACTCATTAAATACCGTAAAAAAGTTTCCCACTATAATCTAGAAGGGATTGATTATGAGATTGGATTAAACAAAATGAAAAGTACTACTTTATTCGTCCCATTGGATTGTGCAGAGATAGAAACTGGGTGTTTTAATGTCTGACACGTGAAAAGACAAAAATGCCCCTGCCTTCCACCTCCAGTTTTCCTTCTCTAGATTCTGCATCCTCAACGAGGGTTTCGCCACTTCGCCTCCACCTCATTGCCCCCCGCCTCCTCGACTGCCTCCACCACAGTGCCTCCCGCCTGTCCCACGTCCGCCACAACGACAACGAGAGAATGGATGCCTGCCACAAACGTCCTCTCTCCCGTCTCTTGCCTCCCGCCGCTGCCACAATGACGATGAGGGAACAAATGGGGAGGGATTAGGGTTCAGATGAAGAAATCGAAGGGGGAGAATTTTGGGGGTGGGGGACAATCTATGGGGTGATAAGTCTCAGATGAGGGTTGGAAATTTGGGTGATAGTCCTCAGATGGTGGTTGGAAATTTGAGATATAGGGTTGGAAATTGGAAAGGATGGATCTCGGAATTTGGTGAAGAAATTTGAGAGGATAATTTGTAAAATTATAATTTTGTAAAGGCAGTAATGTCTGATGATATGTTGAATAGTTACTTAAAATTAGAGCTGTCAGTTTCTGACCCGAACCAAAAACTCGACACGTATCGAAACAACTGATTCAACCCGAAAACCGATTTAACCTGGGAGATTTCAACCCGAATCTAAGCTGACACGACCGAACTCAACCCGAAACCTGATTATAACCCGAGAAATATAGACTCGACACGAACCCGGCATGACCAAATTCAGACCGAAACCCGATTTTGACCTGAGAGATATCAACCCGAACCCGAGACGACAAGACTCAATCTGAACCCGAACCCGACACGACCATACTCAATCCGAACCCGAACCCGAACCCGAATCCGCACGACCAGGATCAACCCGATCTAAACATGTACACAATTCAACCCGGCCCACAATCAACCCAAACACTATTCAACCCGATAAATCAACCATATAACCCTACATGTAATTAACTCAAAATACTTTTGGTTTTTGTAATTG
>JAULKM010078926.1:0-11667 GCA_032355605.1 Rubia tinctorum
AGTGATAAGAGCACTAAAGTCGCTCTTAACTCTAGTAATAGAACTTCAAGGTAAAATGGAGTATCCAAAGCACAAAAGCATACCAAAATGACTACAAAAGATCCCAAAATCATCAAATACTTTGGACATATCAATAGTGAAAAAGAAAAAATTACACCACCAAAGTTGTACATCCAAAAACATTCCCCAATACTAGCAAAAAGTTCACACCACCAAAGATTCTACCAACTTCCCAAAACAAAACAAAAAAAGGACAAACTGAAGTAATATCAAAAACAAAAAGGAATCCCAAGATGAAAACTCCTAAGTGTTTCACTACTCCCTCCCCCACACATGAACTTTGCATTGTCTCCAATGTAATAAATCAATAAAAATCATACTTGGGAGAGAGAAATGTAGGGATGCTCGCTCATGTGACCCCAAAGGGTCCCTCCTCAAGTGCCAAGTCTTGTGCCTCCTCCTTTTCTCCTCTTGACACATCTCATGCCTTTCAATAAGAATGACATATTTGAAGCCATCTAGCTTCGAAAGATGAAGTCTCTCAAGCACTTACTCAATAGCTTCTTCTTGAGCATCTAACCTCTCATCCACGTCGGCAAACTCTTCCTTCATTTTCCACTCAATGGAATTTGGTACATAACCCCAAGTGCATATGGTATCTCCACATCACCTAGCCATATCCCAAAGTCATCTAACTGAAAACTCATCCCACCTACTACTTCACCAATATTCCTCACAATCTTGGTGGAACTAGCAAGTTCCTCCCCGAAGATACAAAATTGATCAAGAATGTTTGTGGGTAGGCTAGTGCGGCTAAGAGGCGCTCTAACTGGGATATCACTGTTATCCTCCTCGATGTGTATATCCGGGTTTGATAGGATTCTGTAGAAATCCTTCTCAAACCTCGGATTCGAGGCTATGAAAAGGTCCTCCAACACCGTATCCTGATTGATAGATGTGCGCTCTGGCTGGGGTAGAATCATGAAATTTCACACCGAAGAGCCACCATAAAGAGATCCTCCAAAGTCGTAGTGGCCACCATCCCTACTTTCGCCAGCCTATCCATCATGTAACGTGTCCCTGAACAAACCAAATTTGCCACCGCCAATGGAGTAGGAGATGAATGGCCCAAGTGTTGGGCTAAGAGTCCAACCATGCATCCCATAGAAATATTTCCACCTTTCTTATTCCCAATTTTAAGGCACTCATCCACACCTGTGACCATGTTGGGGTAAAAGTTTCCCTTCGGGGTCATCACCCAAAGGACTTTGACATCCGACCTCAGGCATTAGGAAATTTCCCCATGATAAAATACTCGCATAGCTAAGAGTTGTTGAATGTAATGCAATGCTGGGTGGATGATTTTCGTACTCTTGCAAAGGTGCTTCATTTCTATGTCAGGTAGGATCCTCCAAAATCTGCTCAACGATAACGGAAGTCCTTGTCAATGATTCCTTTAGACCTCCTTCCCGTACTTCCACCTGCATGCTTGGGCGGTATCCTAGTGTGTTATAGTGTACTCATTTTCATCCAAGTGGAATCGTATGAATCTCATCCCCTCATTGTCCTTCATTTGCTCCAAACTCGTCCAGAATTTCAAAGTCCATCGAATTTAGGTCTTCGAGTGCTTGTCCAAGAAACCCTCTAGGCCTATCCTACTAAGAAAGTACATGATTGGCTCGAGTAGACCTAGAGCTCCCAGAGTTTCTTTACAAGAAAATTTTGTTTCCATGATAGTTCTCTTCGGGAAATTTAGATACCTTTACCTCCGGGCTGCATCCTCAAAAATTTTGGTTAAACTCATGAATTCATCAATGACAAGTGGTTGAGAGGAAGGGAAGTTTCCGGCCCTCGTTTCACAACTTTGGTCAGTTTCTTCCCTTTGTCACCTTGGGAAGATGTGTCTTTCTCCGACCTTGCTCTTTTTGTAGGCATCCTATTCACATAAAGAAAGAGGTGGTAATGCAAGGATAATCAAAAGGAATGCTTCAATACTAATTCACAAAGAACACTTCTTCCCAAATAGCCATAACATTTCCAAAACATGTTATCTTCACATATGGGATACTCAATCAAGAAGCATCATTTCTAAACAATCAACCCATGAACAATCATAGCACCTCATCAAGAGTATCATTCAATCAATAATCATCCCTCCTAAATCATCACATTCAATAAAGATCACATAATCAAAGTACAAGAACACTACATTCACCCTCACACTTAGTTTAGCACAAAATCATTCAAATATCCCAAAATTTTCTCCCAAGAACATCTCAACATATTTCCAAACACAAATCCCTTCATCGCATCACCAATATGCTAAATAAAGCAAGTAAACATAGAGCTCAAAGGATTACCCGGAATTTGAAGCAAAGAGATGAAGAATCCACACAAAAAGAAGCAAAAATGCTATTTTTTGAGAAAAAAGGCTCAGAATTTTGAGCTGCCCCAAGGAGAGTGAGAGTGAGTGTTTTTTATAAATGTTAGTGAGCTAAAGGAATCCTATTTGTGAGGTTTTATACTATGGATCAAAAATTTCAGCAAAGAATGTGAATCAAAAAGAGGTACACATGAGATAAGGATGACATTTTTTGAAAATTAGAGAATGAGAGGGACAAAAGGTACCAATCAATTTATGCACAAGGGAGGTATTGATGTACTATTTACACCAACACTTGGAGGTAAAAACAAAGATTTTTCTGAATTACTGAACCAAGAACTCCTTGTTTTAGCCCAAAATTTGAATTTCAAAATTCTGAATTTCAAAAATCTGAATTTTTGGCCCAAATATCGCAAGAATCCTTCGTGCCAGACACCTAGCACAGCCCATGGCAGAACTCAGCATGGGTCATTCCAAGTGGAACGGGCTGTGCCAGAATTATTCACGAGGCCTCCTCGTGCCAGATGAGTGTGGCACGAGGTTAGTGCTTTTTCCCCTTTTTCTCCCTTTTTTGAAAAATCCTTTGTTGTCACCAAACAAACCTTATGTTATTTTACTCAAAAATATTGAGACTTGGACTCAATTCATCAACCAACAAGAGTTTCATCTCAAAAACCTTTGTCACATACTAAAAACATGTAAAATCTATCTACTAAAAATATGCCAAGAACAAAGAAAGAAAATATCACGTATATTTATTGTCGTCGTCACTACTTATTCCTTTTTTCATGTTTTTCAATTAAAAGAACCTACCATTGGGTCTCTGGAGTCTCCATAGGCAACTCCAACCACGATGACATCCTTGTGAATAGGTCTCCACAAAGAGTCATCCTTACCTTTGAGCGCTTTGTTTGCCAAGGAGAGTGAATATCCATTCATAGCCCAACTCAAATCCTTGCCCTTTTCCTTGGGTTTAGGAGGTGGTTTAGGGTTTTACATCCTAACCACTTCCCACATTCCACTGCATGTTAGTGAGCAAAGAAAAACAATCCAAGACAGATAAATCATCGTAATATCATACAAGGCCATAGTTTCATCAATATGCTCATCACAGTTATAGTGCGTGGGGAAATTCTTTCTATCACTCTCATATTCTTCCAAAATCTCATCACTTATGCTATCTTCCTCGCTATCATCAAAAGTCACATCAAGGCAACTGTCATTATTTATCATGTGAGAGTTATCATGGTGAACATCTTATTCACACAAAGTTATGCCTTTACAAACAAGAGAGAGAGATTAGGTGAATCATCCTTAGACTTATAAATATCAAACCCAACTCTGTCCATGTCATCTTCTAAGGTTAGTGTTCCCTAGTGAACATCGATCTTAGTCCTTGATATTTTGAGAAAGGGTATCCCCAAGAAAATAGAGGGTGCACCACCATCGTGTGCTACATCAGGGACATAGAAGTCTTCCAGAAACACCAATTTGCCCACTTAACCCATCACATCCTTCACTAGTCCATGGGGACTAGCTTGGGAGTGATCGACCATTTGGACGATTACTGTAGTCTCTTTAAGTTCTCCTATTTCTAAGTTTTCATATATGCAAGAGGGTATGACATTCATAGAAGCTCCAAGATCAATCATAGTGTTTTCAAAAATTTACCACTTAAATAAATAGAGATTGAAAACATGTTGGAGTTATCACATTTTTTAGGAAATTTTCTATGATTAAGTGTGGAGGCTCACCCTATTTTCACTTTATCTAATTTCTTAAGTGGTTTACTCCTCTTTCTTGTACATGTAACTTTCAAAAAAAATGCATACGAGGGAACATGTTCAATCAAATCTAAGATCAGGACACTAACCTCCACCTTCTCGAGAAAAAAAATTGGATATGATCATCATTATTTGGCACCTTCGGCCTTTCCCTAAGTGCATCAGGAAAAGGGGGCGGGAGATAAACCCTCTCCTTAGGTGTTGGAAGCTCCTTCACAAGTTCTTCCAGAACCAATTCTTGCTCCTTCAAGTTGGTTTTGTTGTTGTCCGTGACCAAGTCATCCTCTTGAGAGATTTACTTTTGGGCTCACGCACCTCCTTCCCGCTTCTCAATTTCAAAGCACTAATATTCCTCAGATTGATCTCCGGTTGGGAAAGAAGTTTTCCAGACTCTTTGGTTTCAAATCGGCTCACCGAGATGGCAAGTTGTCCAACATGAATCTCAAGATTTGTTATACTAGAGATTGCCCTTGTCCCGAGATCCTCAATCTCTCGCCTCATATGCTCTGCAAAGATGTTATGTTTCTTGACCGATTGAGAGATTGGCCCAAGTATTTCCTCTCGCTAGGACTTGTAAAGTGGGGCATTGTTTTTTAAGGCCCTTCTCCACTTGGACAAGATTTAGGTGGGGCTTGCGCACCTCAGTTGTACCCTTGCATTTGGTTTTCCTCACACCAACAAAGGTTGGGGTGATTGCGGTACCTTAGGTTGAAGATGTTTGCATAGGAATCTTACCTTTCTCCTGCTTGGTTCCCACGGAGCCCTTATTATTGCCCCCTAGCAAATTGTGGCCTATTTTCACCATTTTTGAAATCCAACACCTTAACTTCCTCAAAGTCCTCCATCACTTGAGGGAAAACGTCCTTGTGATGATCAAGATTACAAACACCGCACACTTTTTCTTTTTGGACTCCCATTTTCATGAATTATTTCATCATGGGGGAAAGAGCTTGGACTTGCTCCTCTAACTTCAGGGATTGAGATGTTTCATCTGCGGGCTTCACCCTAGACCTTGTATTGAATTGTCTTATTCCATTTACCATCTCCTCGAAGAGTTCCATTTCTTATCTTGGGATATTTTTGGTGATCGAACCATTGCAAGCGGAGTTCACTATACGCTTGTCATCATCAAACAACCCTACAAAGAAATAGTAAACCAAGTATCCCTCCTTGAATGGATGATACGTACAACTAGCCAACAATCTCTTGAAGCACTCTGAGGGAATCATTGGCAAAATCATAGATGTTGGACAACTGTTTTTTCAATCCCGCAGACTTTGAAGTTGGGAAGTATTCCTCTAGAAAGCGGGGATTCATATCCATTCATGAGGTGATACAACCGGGCGGCAAATAATGCAACCAATCTTTGGCCGAATCCCTTAGTGAGAAGGGAAATGCCCTTAGATTGTAGTCTTCCTCCAAAATATCTGTCGACTTCATATTGGTACACACTAGGCGGAACTCCGAGAGATGCTTGTTTGGATATTCTCTATCCATCCCATGAAAAGTCGGCAAGAAATTAATTATACTGTTCTTGAGTTCACACGTCACATTTGGTGGTAACAGTGGGAAGATCATACAAAGCGATTGATTTTCCAAGTTTGGAGCCATCAACTCTCTCAAGGTTCAGTCTTCCTCCACCATTTCTTATTTCTCTATAGCTACCAAAAATGGTTCTTGTGGAACTTCCATCCTAGGTCTCCTCTTTTTTCCTTGCCTACTACCTGTGCAACTCATTGGACAATGTAAAACTCCAAAGTTCTTGGCACGGGTGTTTACCATAAACTCATAATGAACAATGGCCAACAAAAACCAAAACTAGTAAACAAGGGTTAGAAGTAACCGGTAAAAAGTAGGAAAGTTCAACAACAAAAGCCAACAAAAAACAAAAACAAAAAATAAAGACAACACTACTTACTCAACTAACACGTTATGCAAGCTAACTACTAGACCTTAAAATAATATCCCCAGCAGAGGTGCCAAAATTTGACCCTTCCAAGAGTCGTTAAACAGGTGAGAGAAGGATGGTTAGGGATCAAAGAAAATAATTTGTATGTTGCTCTCGTTTCTACTACTACACTAATAAGAATGATAGATAGTGGCAAGTACCGGGGTCATCCAAAGAGATGCTAGGAATCTAGTAATCTACTAAACACGGTCGTGGTCGAGTCATCAATCCAACCACGTGTTAGGAATAAATAGTGTTGCAAAAATAACCATTGGGGGGATTTTCAACTATTAACTACAAGCATGCAATAAAAGGAATAAACAATATAAAAAGACACTCGGGAAATATTTTCGTAACATGGTTGATGTTATTCCGATCATCGATTTCATCAAATAAAAGAACTTAACCCTATTCTAGTGTTTGGTTCACGTGGTGCGGACAATGGTCAAAACTTCCCCCTATCTATCACATAGAGGTTCGCATATAAAATCTTCCATCGGCCTCACCTCCGCAACTAGAGGAGTGCAACAACGGCTATGGTACATTACACAGGTCTGTTTCTCCCACGTGCGATTAAGTCCCTGGCGGAACACCAGGAACGAAACTACCCCTAGGCCTAAACAAGTAAAGAAAGTAGCCGTCTTATCGATGGCTATTAGGATTAACAAAATACCCTAGTTTTCTACCTACCTTATCTCTACAAAATACCCTAGTCTTATGAAATACTGGCCCTTGTATAGCTAGTGTGTGGATGAGTTCATTGGCTACTGTATCGACCTCTCCAAGTACCGCCAGTCCTGCACAAGGCTGCACGGACCGTGTCATGGCACATGAACCTATTTGTATAAGCCTGCATAGACCGTGTCGTTTGCCACTGGCCATGTAAATTGCGGCTGCTATGGTTTTTTAGCAATTTTTGGGCCTTTTTCAAGGCCCAATTCCCTAATACTATGTATATGGACCTTTTGTCTACTAGGGTTTAAGGGGAATGCCCATTTTTCATCTTCAAGAGTAGGATAGAGAGAGAGTGAGAGAGAGAAAAGAAATATTCTTCCGTCTTTCTAACTTCTTTTTCTTTCTTCTCTTTGTTTTTCTTTTGCCTAAAAGTGTTGAATCCAAGGAAATACTTGGCTTCAATTCTTAGGGAGTAGTTAATTAACTTGGGGATTATATTTGTATACATATATTATGCTTGTTTTGTGAGATTTCTTAGATCTACCTATTTCTCTGTGTTTTTTTATTATTATGTTGGCTTTTTCTTCATGTTCTTGTTAACCGCATGATTGTTACACTAAGTTATCACACACTATAGTCTACTTTCATGTTGGTGCAACTATTGATACCTCTTGGGGAAGGAAACCTAGATGCGCTAGGGGTAACTATAGTCCGGAACCGTGTGGGTGTGTGCACATGGGTTACCGAGTCAATTTCATGATTGACCGTGAACTAGTAAGCCAATGAGTTGGTCCAAAAGGTTATGGGTACATATATTTAAATTAGCAAACTAAGGTTAGTTTTTGCAACCCTAGAGCCATCGAAAAGATGCTTCACCCCCTTTGCCTTTTTAGGTCTAGGGAGAAGCATTCATAGTGTAGTACCTGGGATATAATAGCATGGGGGACATTCATAACTTTGAAGTAGGCAGAGTCGTTGTTCCACTCCCCTAATTACGGAGGCGGTTCCGATGGAAGATTACATGTGCACCCTATGTGACAGGTATGGGAAAGTGTTAATCATCGACCACACCACGTCTCACAAACACCAGAATAGGTTCATAGTTCTTATATATGATGAAATCGAGGATCGAAGAAATATTAATCATGTTGCGCAGATATTCCCCAAGTGCTAGTTTATATAGTTTATTCTCTGTCGAATTGCATGCAAGTAGTTTTAGTAAAAAAAACCAATGCTTGTTTTACCAACAATGATTATTCCTAATACTTGATCGGATTGACGACGTAATCGCGGCTGTGTGTAGTTGGTTATTAGATTCCTAAAATCTCTATGGACGACCCTGGTACTTGCCACTATCTACCAATTTGGGTAGTATAGTAGTAGGAACTAGAGCAACAATACAAATCTCTATCTTTAATCGTGTCCTCTTCTCAGTTCAATTAGTGGATCTCCCGTGATTTATTAGTGACGCCGGGAGGGAGCGGGCCAATCATCCCACAAGAACACAATGAAAACAAAAACTTGTGGTAATAAAATTAGTGCTCGCAGAGTGACGATTCCCACATAAATGACCTAGAGGATACTGATCAAGCAGGTCTCATTCTAAACGTCCTCGTACCTGGGTCTCATTTAATCCTTCCGAGTATCCGGAAGAAGAACAAACTCGTCATTTTAAGCAGGCAATAGGCATCAAGATTGAGGAAGCTGAAAATTTAGAGGAAAAGCTAAGAAGCTTAGCTCCTTAAAACTTTTAGGCTTCGAAACGCTATTTTATATTTAGAAACATTATAATGTATGATGTTTGTAATGTTCATACTTTCCTTTATTCTGAATGTTTCTTTTATCTTCGATTCCTTAAGACTATTGAGATTTTTAATTTAGCTAAACCGTTAAATCAGTTCGACTATTGAGATTTTAAAATCTTTCTGCACTTCTTATGCCATGCAGAAATTTTAGTAGTATCCCACTTGCAACATATGAATAATTGGCAGCGTCTTGTGTACCATAAAAATAGTAGCAACGTTTCACATGTTGTGTGGAAGATTGCAGCGTCTCGCTTACAATGTAGAATAATTGGCAGCACCTCGCATACCATGTTTCATTCAATCAGTCGAAGCGCCTAGCGTACGAATCTAAGATATCAATTACAAGAAGTTTAGTGCAAGGCATACGAATTTCATTCAATCAGTCAGAGTGCATGGCGTGCAAATTTGATATATATCGATTGCAAGAAGTGCAGCGCAGGGCGTGCAAAATTTATTCCATCTGTCGCAGTGCAAGTCATACGAATCTAAGATAATAACAACGATAAATGTAGCACAGGGTGTAAAAGACTCGAACAAACAAGGACATACGTATTCTTTGATAAGTTATATCGCAACCCTCGAGTTTCTGGCAAACTCGTTTAGAGCTGATGATACCTACAAAAGTTGACAATATTCAATCACCTTAGAACCTGACCACCATCCATATTTTTTAGAAGGTAACTACCTCCCGAGTATGCTTCCAAAACCCTGTAAGGTCCTTCCTAATTTACATCCAACTTTCCCTCAGGCTTCCATCTGCACTTCTTATTTTTCCTCGTGACTAGATACCTTGGAGCAAACTAGACCTTTCGAACCCTCTGGTCATAATACCTCTTAAATTTTTCTTTTACATTTGCCTCTTGTAATATAGTCAATTCCCATTTCTCTTCCACCAATTCAAGATCCATATGATGGCTTTCTTCATTCATTTTTCCTTACGAAATCGATATCACCCTCGGGCTTGGTAACCCAATTTTTGTCGGGATCACAACCTCAGAACCATATACCAATCCATGCAATGTTTCTCTCAAAGCACAAGATTCAGATGTACTATATGCCCACAATACACTACGCAGCTTGAGTATCCAATTTCCTTCATCCCCCTCAAGTCTAGCTCGTATTCCATTAACGATAGTATGATTAGTGACCTCAACTCGGCCATTTTCTTGGGGATAGTAAACCGTCGTTACCTCTACAAGATCTTATACTTCTCCCACCATCCTTTAAAAATATCATAGGCGAACTCTGTCCCATCATTGTCAGTTATAATAGTCCTCGGAATACCAAAGCTACAGATTATGTTTTTCCAAAAAAATAAGATCACGGACTTCCCCTTCATGTTCATCAACGGATCTGCTTCGATCCACTTTGTAAAGTAGTTAATATAAACAATAAGACATCTAACCCACCTTGGAGCTTTAGAAAGGGTCCCACGAGATTAATTCCCCACTTATCATATGGCCAAGAACTATGAATATTCATCATTTCCTTCTGAGGGATACAGGTGATTGGTGCATGTTCCTGACATTGATGGAAAACCTGGATGTACCTGTTGGCGTCATCAAACAGCATAGGCCAATAGTACCCAGCTCGAATGAGCTTTCTAATCACCGATCGAGCCCCGTGATAACTTTCACATACTCCTTAACCTCCCTAACTAGGTAATTGGCCTCATAAGGAATAACACATCTAAGAAGTGGTTGGAGATGACCTCATCAATATAAAATTCTATCATGTATCACATATCTCGGAGCTTTCAACCTTATCTTTCTTGTTTCTACTGCCCCCTCAGGTAGAATCCCATCTCGAAGGTAACTGACAATGGGTGTCATCCAAGATTCTCCTTCCTCAACAACCATTACCTCTTGTTCCTCGAAACTACGTTTGTTCAATGTCTCCATTAGCAATTGCTTTTAGGATTGAGCACCAAGGTCTAATGAAGCCAGTTTACGTAGGGCATATTCTTTATGGTTTTCCTCTTGGGGCACCTATGTCAATGTATAAGTTTGAAAACCCCTCGACAAAGTTTTCACTACCTCCAAATATCGCTGCAAACTGAGTTCTCTAGCCTTATACTCCCATTTGACTTGATGAACTACAATCTAAGATTCGCTAAATATTTCCAAGCTCTCAGCCTTTAGGTCATTAGCCATATGAAGCCCTGTAATTAAGGCTTCATACTCAGCCTCATTATTGGTCGCTTTGAACACGAAATGCAACACGTAAGGATAATCTTTGCCATCATGACTTGTGAGCAATACTCCGGTCCCACTTCTCCCGGAATGCAAATAACCATCCATATATAACTTCTAAACCTCCTTATTCTGAACTTCTCCTCACAACTCTATAGGCTTCATGGTCTCTACTATAAAATGTGCAAGAGCTTGACCCATGATCGTTGCACTTAGTTGAAACTGAATACCATACTCCCCTAGCTCAACAGCCCATTTCATCATTCTCCTCGAAGCCTTCGACTTTAAAAGGATTTTCCTAATGGGGTGATTAGTAAGAAACATTATGGTGTGTCCCTAGAAGTAAGGATGCAACATTGATTCCGCATGAACCAATATCGAGAGATGTATAACTCATTTTTTGTCCCTGTAAAGCTCGACTTACAAAATATATTGGATGTTTTTGTCTTTCTTTATCCTTCACTAGCATTGCACTGATAGCCAAGGGTGAAGCAGAAATGTACTGAAACAACACCTCACTTCTGTTCGGCTTCATGAGTGTCGGTAAAACTCAAAGGTGTTCCTTCAGCTACTTAAATGCCTTCTCACATTTCTCAGTCCACTCGAACTTCTTCTCTCCTGAGCACATTAAAGAAGGGTAAGTGCTTTTCTTCCCACTTCAAAAGAAACCGACTTAAGGCTACCAAAGACCTAGTAATTTTTTGGACATCTTTCAACATCTTCGGACTCTTCATCTTGATCACTGCCTCGACCTTCTTAGGATTGACATTGATACCCCTTTCAGACACAATAAATCCAAAGAATTTTTGGGAGGTCGTCGCCGTACCTCTCAAAGATACTATTTTTAAGCCCAATATGCTCACTAAATACAACTAAGTAG
>JAULKM010078947.1:0-11667 GCA_032355605.1 Rubia tinctorum
ATTAATGTTAATATCCAACAATTTTGAATAAATATTAAAAATGAAGAAAATTCAGGTAAGTTTAATTTGTATTTTTCTTATAATTCAGGTATTTTTGTATTAACAAAGTTTAATACATATATATATGTATATGTGTGTATATATTTATATATATGTATATATATATATATATGTTTTCTCATGGATTAATGAATTATTCATTTGTTGAATAATGTTTTAATATTTTTTTCCAAATACGATATTTATTAACCTGGCCGCGACACACAAAATAGTAGTCATATTCAATGGTTACTTAATTTGAGCACGATGATAATTTAAAAAAAATGAATAAATTCATATTTGGTTGGTAGAAATGTCGGTATTATTAATACAGGGTTAGTTGAGCCCGCCTCGACTGTACTAATGACGCCCTCCGCAAAACTTTCCTCCTGTTCCACATGGCGGTGGGCATATGGTGCGTGATGGCCGTCTTCGTATAGGCGAATGAGGAGACAGTGCTAAGGTTTCATCATGCATTCCCTCCGCTAAGTCCTTCTCCATATCGTATTCAGCTTCGTCATCATTAAGTGAATGATGTTGAACTTGAGTACCACTAGCTGTATGGAATGGGTCAGTTATAGAGAAATGTGCAGGACTGCTAGCTGGAGTAAGGTATGCAATGGAAAGAACTGGTGAAGCGGTGTAGTGCGATGACCTAACATCTAATGGTCCTTCGTACGCTTGACCTCCATGTGAAGGTCCGGCTTGAGAGGAACCAATGTCAGCAGTAGATCCTATCGGGCGCCGTTGGCGACCACCTTGTATACTCGGAGGAGCTGGACGTTGGCTTTTGATTTCATTGTACCTAACACCAGGTGGAGGTCCTTCAGCAGACACATGTGGCTGATAGTATCGCACTCTGGATGGCTCCTGCGCGTATGCTAGGGCACCTGTGACATCTTTTAGGGTGTCCCTGATAATGTCTGTGTAAGGTGGGGGACATGCGTCCAAATTAATTTCATGCCTTAGCCGCACCCTGGACATAGCCTGCATCTGCAACAATTAGATAAACAGGTTAGATTCAACGAATTGGTTAAATTGTATGTATTATTGAATTGTTGTTGGACAATACTAATGAATACCATATACTTCAAGGTTGCTCTATCTCCGTGAAACCCCTCAGTAACCGCTTGGTTCCTTCCTGGCCGGTCAATCATCGTCACTGTGCTACGGAGATACCACTCCATGTATTCCGAGTCCGGTCTATATGGATCTGCAACTCCGAGGATTGGGGCGAAGAAGTTTTCCCTCTGCTCCCACGCTTGAACATGTGTGCTCAGGATAATTAGCCAATCCACATTCGGCCTCCCCCAACGATCTCTTGTATGTTGTTTTTTTAAACCTCCTTGGACACTAACTGCACAGGTATAGGTTGGATGAAGCCGAACTGCCGGAGCACTCGGTGAACATGGTGACCCTCGATCATGTGCCAGGAGATGAAGTTGACAGTCAACAACCAGTTGTTCCTACCGGAGGTACAATATGGTGGTAGATGCTGCAGGAGATGTTCTGAGTATGGCTGCCAAATGAACTGAAAAAAGGGAACAAGTTTTAACTGATCTGATAATCAATAAATTTCGAAGCCACTGTTGTGCTGGAAACCATAGAATCACTGTTATACCTTACGGTTGTCGAGAGTGTTTAGCTGATCACGGTACACACTGAGCACATGCATCGGTGATCTTGATAAATCAAATCGGCATCTCCACTTATGCAGAATAGAGTGAGGAACATTACGTATCGGCAATTAGGGGAAGGTTGTGAAGAACATTACGTATCGGCACTAAATACGAACCTGGACCCAACTGCCCTTATGTTGTTGGTCAGTGACAGTCATCCGGCAGGACGGATGCTCGGTATTCTCTCCAACGCCCACAACTGGCAAGTAAGCTGAGTGAGGAAAATATAATGTCAGCGATAACTCGGAACATGATGTTAAAAGTGAAAATGTTGAAATAACAATGTTACCTGTAGGAGGACAAGTGGGCCGGATATGGATTTCGCAGGGGAAATTGCAGCGTCACATAAACTCCTGTACAGGTGTGCCAGAATTGCACTCCCCAAACTAAACGGATGTGCCGTATTTAAGTTCATGAGCGGCGACAAGTAAAGGAGAGGGAGCTTATACCCCGAAGTGTCAGACATAAGCATTCCACCAAGCAAGAGTAGCATAAATACCTTTGCCCGCTGCTGACAATCAATGTTTGTGGCATCATTCGGAAGGGGAATGTGCATCACGTCACCCAACCAAGAGGCCTTGATACGACCCCTGTGGATTGCATCTAAGGGGGGTGTTGCCCCTAAAAAGTCAGTGCATATGGTTTGCCAATCGGCCGCCAGCCTTCTCGGGTCAAAACCCGTTACGAGCATACCATTGATTGGTAGACCCCAAAGCACACCCACGTCCTGCAACGTGACAGTTGTCTCGCCAATCAGAAGATGAAATGTGTGGGTCTTGGGTCTCCAGCGCTCGACCAAGGCCGTGATAAGGGAATGGTCGATTTGGATTGCCGCAGAATCAAGGAGGCCCTGGAAGCCCACCACACGCAAGTAATGCATGACGCCCTCGGGGATATGAACATTCCAACAAGCCCCATCAAAACGTCAAGGCAGTATCCTCCAAGTCACCGTTGTATATCGCCCTTGCACGGTGCTCCCTGTGTAGATAGAGCAATTCCTCGTCGATTGGTCTGGGATGGTCCATGGTGAATCCCTGAATAAAATGAAATAATGATCATGGGTCAATGAAGCACATAAAAGAGCAGAGTAGAATAATTTGCAGAAAAATAAAATACATAGCTCAAGTGTCACCAAATACATAGCTCGCAAACATCGAAAACTAATGTTTTCTAGAAAAATTCATAAATATTCATTATGAGTAACTCAACACTACAAATAGTTCCCTATGTAGGATGCCGCCCTCGGACCCCTCTATGATCACCAGGTACTCTTTCATCCATTTGATTCTTTATCATTCTCTCCGCAAATTGGCCCCGTATTCTATTGCGGAACTTTTCGATATCTGGGACCAACCTCCGGTCTGCAGGTTCCCACAATGAAGGATCTCAGATAGGCATAAAACCCAAACTGTATTGAGGAACGAAGGTTGTCGTGTGGTAGGCCTCATCACAAAGGTTTTTGGGATTATCCCGCATTTTCCTGCAAACAGCTAAGGCATGGGAACATGGCAGCTGAAAAATTCGCCACTCTCGACAGCTACAATGTTTCTTCAAGTATTTTACAGTGTAGTGTCGCTCAACCACACCGTCGTCGAAGGTCCTTGTCACAACATTGTAAATCTGTAAATTACGATCGTATACATTGACAACATGTCCCTGCCCCCTGATGTCGTTTTTCTCGAATTTCTTCCAAATCCAGCTAAGCAAATAAGAACTGCAAAATAACAAAACTTAAGAATCGTTTACTTCTGCAGTCACTACATATCTAGATATACTTGCGTAATGTAAGGGTACCTCCAGTTAGTCGCCTTCGTTAGCCTTTGAGCAAACATTTCGACTGTTTGTTCGAAAGTTACATTTATGCAAGCAGTTATCGGTAGATGTCTTGCGCGCCTCAGACAATTTTTTAAACTCTCTGACATGTTGGTTGTAAGAATGCCCCACCTACGGTTTCCATCGAAAGTGAGACACCACTTACTCCTGTCATGTGTTTTCAACCATGTCCATGCAGTGGGTTCGACCTCCTTCAACTCCTCCTTGAACTCTCGCCACTTCTTTTCCTGTCTGGCACTACCAAGCTTCCACACTAGGGTCTTCAAGTGCACATTTTTAAACTTCCCACCTTCTGTACTAAGAAAATTGGATTGAAAATGCCTCAAACAGAACCGATGGTTTCCTGTAGGTTCCATCCATCCCTATGTGTTTGTCATTGCGTTCAGGATCCCAAAATGCTGGTCAGTTATAACACACATGGACCTCGGGTCATTACCTACCACATGTTGACGCAACTTGAGCATGAAACAATGCCAGATCTCATTTGTCTCAATGTCAACTATTGCATAGGCGATGGGCAACACATAATCATTTGCGTCGTGCGCAACAACGACCAGCATCGTTGAAATGTACGCCCCCTTCAGGAAAGTACCATCCACACTGATAACTGGCCTGCACTAGCGAAAGACTTCGATAGCCTGACCAAATGCCCAAAAAAACAAACTTGAACTTCCTACACCCGTGACCATGAACTCTATCCGGTACGTCAGCCCAATCAACAACTGTGGTCGGATTAACTCTGACCAGTTCATCCATGAACGTGGGCAACCTCTCGAAGGATTCCTCCCAGGTTCCGAAGGCCAAATAATAGCCTTTTTCCAGCCGTACCAAGCCTTCTTGTACGAAATGGTCACTTTCAACTCCTTCCGCACGTGCTCTATAACATCTTTGACTGTGAACGAGGGGTTGGTCTCAATCTGATATCGAATGGAACAAGCGACCATTAACGATGTCAAATTAGAGTTATCATCCGATCGGCCAGCACCAATGCAAGAATGATTGCTTGCCCATTTGGTGAGCTCCCATATTCCATGGGAAGACTTCATGCTGGCTCTGACATTCCACGAGCAATTTCCACTCCCTTCGAATACTTCCTTACATTTTGTGTACCATGAACGCGACTTGCTCTCCACAACTCGGTGTTCCCTGTTCATCTTCGAACTCCACCTAGATATTGCCTCCACCAATTCCGGTTAACTCCGAAATCTCATACCTAAATTAACTTCCCCTGTCGCTTGAACATAATTAGGAAGTATCCTGGCACAATCAGTTGGGTCATACCCAAATTCATCAGGACCACCGTAATCCCTAAAAAATGCCCTGGTATTAGGATTCCATATTTGATGGAATGCAGTGGGAACATTGTTCCTGTACACAGTGAGCGATCATCATCCCCTAGATTTGAATCACCTGATAGGGAATGCTCTTCTTCACTACCTGCTTCGAAATCCCCACCTTCACCGTCCACTTCATCAACATCAATCTAGGCCACAAAGAGGTCACCACCGCCACTACTGGAACCATGCTTGCCAATATCACCTACGTAATCATCATCGAAAAGATGGTGTGGCGGACTTGATGGTGTTCTTGGCGGTGTGAGTGGCACGACCCGTGTAGATGCCCACTGGCTGTGGACCGAAGTCATCATTCTTGGCTTCTGATGACACGGTCATGCATTTGGCGGCGTGACACAGACTAGAAGTCTAGGTCTTGATCTTCAGGGCGCACGAGATTTTTAGAAGGACACGGCCTGCGCTAGGACATAGTCCCAGAGTCTATCTGGTTGGCAATGGCAGTGCAAAAGGACACAGGTCGTGCTAGTCTTCTACTTCTTCCCGACTTTGACTCTTTCTTCTTCGGTGCATCCCACCTATTACCACGATTAAGCGCATGGCCTTTGGTATACTACCATCCTTATGAACGACCTTCAAATATCTTCTACCATTCTTACGAATGGCCTTCACCAAGCTACTCCAAAGTGCTTATGAGGGATCTACAAATAAGCTCACGAAATAGAATCTAGATGCTTGTAAGGACATAGTATCCATTAGATATAAATAATCTACAAATAAGGGATTTAGACAAGAAAACCAACAATGACTATCTAAACCCCTTTTAATATAAACTTACTTAAACCTCGAAATCAACAATACAAAAGCTACTAAAAGATGTACTAAATGCATTAGGAAACACATGCTTCCAGCATCTCATCAAATCCCCCACAATTTAACCTTTACTTGAGAAAGATCTAAGTAAATCATAGCTTGTGGAGAATTCCCCAGAACATCCAACATTTATTCCTAGACTATCCTAGTTCCCCCAAAAACATAAGAATCTCACAACTCTCACATCCCAAAGAAACTAAGACAATCTATCCTACAAACATACCAACTCAAAGGTGAAGTTCACAGAACATGCATGTGTGAAGCTAAGTCACTCTACCAAAAGAACTACCAAAGGACAAGCAAAGAGAAGCATAGGATAATTTTTCGATATCTCTCTATTTCTCATTTTTCCTAGGAGCCCTTTGAGGTTTTCATCTTAGGATCCCACAAAAAATTTTTCTTTTTAAAAGCTCATTTCTCACCTTTATCCACACCATTTGGCCTCTTAATTTTGCATATATTTTTCAACCTATATGGGTCTTTCCCATTGTTTCCTAAGTCAACCTTTCAGGTTTTTGACTTAGCATGGTATATATTTTTTATTTTAATTTTTTGTAGCACAAAATGCCCAAAGTAGGCTTCATACTACAAAGAGAATAACGAAAAACAAACAAACACAAAGGAATTTTTCTAGAACTCCTAAGTTCCTAACTACTCCCTTCCCTTCCCTACACTTAAATTTATATTGTCCCAATGCATCATACAAGCTATAAAATCACAAGTGGAGTAGTGAGGATAGTAAGCACTTACTCTTAGGACCCCAAAGGGCCTGCTCTCATGTGCCTTGTGTCCCGCCTTCTTCTTATGTCTTCTTATCTCAATTCTTTCCTCTCATAGGAAATGAGATCACGAAAGCCTCCAAGCTTAGAGGTATGCATCCTCTCAATTAATTGTTGCATGGTCTGCTCTTACACATCGACTGTCCAGTCAATAATGGTAAACGTTTCCTTCACTTTCCGCTCGATGAAATCTATTCTAGCTCCCTAAGATCTCATGGTTCTATTCATAAAGTCAACCCTAGCCCTAAATTCCTCCATTTTCAAACTCATTCCACCTACCGCTTGACCAATTTCTTGCACCATTTAGGTTGAACTCATGAGTTGTTCCCCAAATGTATAAAATTGGTCGAAGAAATCGTCGGTAAGTTGGTTTGGATAAGTTTCACTCTAGGTAAGTTCTCACCATCTTCTTATTCGATGTACACATCTGGGGCCGATAAGGTGTAGTAGAAATCCTTCTCGAACCTCAAATAGGGAGCTATGAAGATATTTCCAATGCTTCTTAATTAATTATAGTGCGCTTGGGTTGCAGAAGTACCATAAGTTGAAAATTGTGGCACCACCATATAAAAAAACAAATCTATCCTCTATGATGGTAGTGGTGATCATAGAAGCTTTTTCCAACTTGTCCATTGTATACTTCATCCCCGAACGACCCAAATTTTCCAAAGCAAAGCAAGGAGGTGCCGCATGTCCTAAGTATTACATTAAAAGTCTGACCATTCCTCCCATTGGTATCTTTCCGGCTCTCTTCTTTCCCGTTTTTATGTATTCTTCCACAAATGTTGCCACCAAGTTGGGATACAAGTTCCCTTTTGGAGTCAGTACCCAAATGATTGGATGTCTAGCTGAGGGCATTGAGAGATTTCCTCAGAGCAAAGTAATCCCATTGATAGGAGTCGGTGCACATATCACAAAGCTAGGTGGACTATTGCGATACCCTTACCAAAGTGGTTCCTATCCACACCCGTCAAGTTCTTCCAAAAGATGCTCAAGGAGAAAGGGAGTCCTTGTCGGTGGAACTTCCTTCCCGTACTTTCACCCAAGTGCTTGAGCAACTTTCCTATGGGTCTTTGAGTACTTTTTGTCATCCAAGTGGAATGCGATGGTCCTCCTTCCATTACTGTCCGATGTTTGCTCCACGATTGCCAAGAATTCCAAAGTCCACCTAATGTACGTCTTGGAGTGTATCCCAAGGAAGCCTTCTAGGCCTATCCGACCTAGCAAGTAGGTGATGGGTTTGAGTTGACCTAGAGCCACCAAAGTCTCTTTGCACGGGAACTTTGTCTCCAACATTTTCCTCCTTGGCCTATTGAGATAATTCCACTTCTGGGCTGCACTCCCGTTAATTTTAGCCAATCCCATGAACTCATTGACGACAATGGTGGGAGTAGGAGGTACGAGATTTTTCAGCTCTTGTATATCAACGTAAGTTGGATATCACCTTGGGATGTTGTTCCTTTCTCCAGTATACTCTTTTTAGGACCCATTATACCACAACAAGAGAAATGGTAATGGCAAGATATACACAACTTATGCAAAAAGATCACTTAGCAAGAAACATCCTTACTGAACACGTAACACATAGCAATTCATGTCATGTCATCTCAACTCAAAGATCATAATCTTCCCCCATACATAGTTCAATCTATCATCATGCATATTACCCACATATTCTCACAAAACATTCAACTATTTTCGAGTTTTCAAACTCCCTACATATGCACAATCATGCCAATGAAAGAAAGTAAACACAAAATTCAAAGAGTTACCCAAATTTGATGGCTATGCGATGAAGATTACACAAGAACAAGCAAGGATTGCTCTGATATTGAAAAAATTGGAGTGAGTTAAACGCTCTATATTGATGGGAGAAGGTACTTTGAGTTTGGATTCAAAGAATCAATGATCTTTCACAAGTGGATTTTTCAGGAGAGAGACAAAGAGGAAGGTATTAATTGCTTTGAAAAAAATGGAAATTTTTGGAGTAAAGGTTTTAATGAATTCATGTTCAGAGAAGAGGTCAATGCTTGGTGTAGTACTACTGGTACTAACCAATTTAGGAAAGAATAAAGCTGCGGAATTAATGAGGCAAAGATGCTTATTTTGGAAAAGTTTCAATTTTGCCAAAATTTTGCCTTTTCACCTGTCTGCTATGCTTTTCTGACTAGCATAAGGCATGGAACTTTCGTGCAATTTGAAGGCCTCGTGCCAGTTCTTCTTACACGGGCCTCACACAACCCGTGCTCCCCTGCACCTTCATTTTTCTTTCACTTTTCCAATCACTCCTATTTTCTCCTAACTACAACCCCGAGACTCGAACTTAGACTCAACAATCAACTAGAATTCTCAACAAAATCCTTTGTCACATAAACACAAACAAGCAAACAATCACCTACTAAAAATACCATATATTTATTGTCATCCTCACGACCCATTCTTCATGCATTCTAATAAGAACAAATCTACCATTAGGCCATCAGAGTGGCCACCCAAAACTCTACTCACGATGATGTGTTTGTGGAGAGGCCTCCATGAAGCATCATCCCTCCACAAAGCATCATCCTTACCTTCGCACTCCTTGTCAACAATTTGGAATTCATGTCCATCCTTAGCCAGTGCTGACTCATTAGCCTTTTCCTTTGGTTTATGAGGTGGTCTAGGGGGTTTTAATTCCTCACCACTCTCCACGAATCGCTGTATGTTAGTGTCCATATAAAATCAATCAACAATAGAAAGATTTTCATTAAAATCATGCATGACATAAGTGTTATCAACATCATCATCATGCTTTCTCTCATCAATCTCATCAAGATTCTCATCATCATCAATCATGCAAGACTCATCAAATTTAACAAATTTATCACATAAGCTCACACCATTTCATGCAAGAGAAGAAGTAGTGGACTCATTCTTAGATTTATAAATGTCAAACTTGACTTTATCAATGTCATCTTCTAGGGTCAGTGTTCCCAAGTAGACATCTATTTTAGTCCTTCATGCTTTAAAAAATGGTTGCCCCAATAAAATTGGGGGTGCACCTCCGTCATGCATCACATCAAGGGCATAAAAGTCCACCGGAAACACAAGATTACCCACTCTAACCATAACATTCTAACTATCCCCCTAGGGCTTGCTTGGGAATGATTGGCTAGTTGGACTATTACCGTAGTGTTCCTAAGTTCACCTATGTCAAGAGTCTCAAATAGGTTATAAGGGATAACATTGATAGAAGCTCCTATGTTAATTATAGAATTACCACCTAGAGAAATAGGGATTGAAAACATGTCGGGGTCATCACATTTTTTAGGAATATTTCTATGGGCTAAAGTGGAGAATCTTCATATTTTCAATCGTCATACTTTTCTGAAAGGTTTAGTCATTCTCCTAATACAAGCATTTTCAAGAAATTGGCATATGATGGAATTTATTAAATTGTGTCTAGAAGTGGAATACTAACCTCGATCTTATTGAAAATTTATCAAATTTGACCTTCGTTAGATGCCGCCTTTGGCCTTCCCCTCAAAGCACTAGGGAACGGAAATGGAGGGTTGACATTCAGCTCGATGGTAGGGAGCTCTTGTGTGGACTCCTCCTCAACTACTACTTCCTTTTCTTCAAAAATAGCCTTGCTATTTTCCAAAAACTTTTCGTCTTCTTGTACAACCTCCTTCTTGGCTTCTCGCACCTCCTTCTCTCTTCTCAATTTTAGTGGACTCACATTGCATGGATTCACCTCGGTTTGGGATGGTAGCTTGCCTGAGTCTCTTTACTCGAGCTGTCTTACCAAAGTGGCAAGTTAGCCAATTCGCATTTCAAGGTTTTTTATGATAGAAAAATCACTTGTGCCTAGCTCTTCATTTTTCCTTCTCGTTCGCTCTGCAAACATTTCACTTTTCTTTGCCAACTGTGCAATTGCCTCAAGAATCTCCTCCCAATCTAATTTATAAATTTCAGCATTGGTGTTGGAAGACCCTTATTCCCTGGGGTAGGGCGGAGGTATACCTCCTCACTTATTAACCGTTGGCTGCCATCGCGCCACTAGAAATTTGGGGGGTCGTGATATTGGTGGTTGGATGATATTTCATAAGGGTTTTGATGATCTCCACCTTGGTTCCCTCAGAAACATTGCTTCTGCCCTCTAGCAAACAGTTTGTTCCCACCATTGAAATCCAAAGCCTTCACTTGTGACCTGGTCCCAAACTGTCTTGTACCATTTGTCATTTCATCGAATAAGGCCAAAGCGTCATTGGGACTTTTATTCACTATCGAGCCATTGCATGCGGTGTTCACCATTCACATGTCCTCATCACACAAGCCCTTAAAGAAGTAGTTTACGTAATCTCCCTCTTTAAGGGATCGTAGGGTCAGCTTTCCAATAGACGCTTGAATCGCTCCCAATACTCATGCATAGACTCATTCGAGAGTTGCAAAATGTTGGACAACCGCTTCTTCAATCACACATAATTTGAACTTGGGAAATACTTCTCACGGAATCTACACTTCATATCTATCCATGAGGTAATGCAGCCCGACAGAAGGTAGTAGAGCCAATCCTTAGCAGCGTCTCTCAACGAGAAAGGAAAAGACGTCAAATTGCAGTCCTCCTCTGACACCCCCGATGGTTTCATATTGGTGCAAACCAAATGAAACCCTGAGAGGTGTTTGTTGGGATCCTCTCCACCCTTCTCATGAAAAGTTGGTATCATTTTGCTCTTTAGTTCACAAATGACATTGGAAGATAAAGGCGGGAAGACAATGCAAATGGGTTGATTCTCAAAATTTGAAACCATCAACTCTGTAAGCATTATGTTGCCTTCTGCCATAGAAACTCCCTCTTTCTCTACAAAAATAGTTGGTCCCTACAGAACCTGTCCTTTAGTTCACATTCTCCTTCATCTTTGACCACCTGTATTTTCCGGTAGATAGTATAGAGCTCCTTAGTTCGTGGCACGAGTGATGGAGATCAGGGTACGACTACCACCATAAATGAAGACATTCCACGTCTAAATTAAACATTCAAGGGTTATGTTCGTGATCCTCTAAGCAACATGATTGGTCCTATGACAAGGTAAAAAATGAAGCTTAGAGATGCTGCATTGAATGGTTTGATTGATCGCCTTCATAATGAAGAACTCAAGAAGAAGTCAGCAAGTTCTTGGATTACTTATT
>JAULKM010078958.1:0-45147 GCA_032355605.1 Rubia tinctorum
TCCTCTCTAGTTAGTGAGTATCCACCATTGTGTGAGTAGCCTTGTAATCCATCCTACTTGGGTGAGATATTTGTAACTCTACTATAGCCTCTTATAGTGGAAGATTTGGACTACACAGTCCCGTGGTTTTTCCCGATTTGGTTTTTCCGCGTTACCAAATTTTTGGTGTCCTATTTTTATTTATTTTTGATACTCATCTTGATCACACAAAGAGGAAAATTCCATTTTCCCCAACAGGATGGAATCTCAAATATGGAAGCGGTTCTGAAGGCTTAAAATTCCCGCAAAAGTGCATCACTTCCTTTTGAGAGCTGCAATGATTTCCTTTACCAGATGCGAACATATGAGAGTCAGACGGTTAGAAGTTGGAACGTAAAATTGAATGCACAACGTACAATTGAATGCACATTCTGCAGTTTCAAATTGTAACAGGATTTGCTTACACTTCACTTTTCCTGCCTCACTGCCGTTTGGCTATAAAAATACTTGCAACCTCAGGCTTTTCTTTGTTTTTGGGCTGACAAATAACTTTTGAGACAGCCACACACCTAATTTTCTTTGGCCGTTACTGTATACGCCATGTATATATACCTTCTAAATATAAAATGTATTAAAATTACAATTTAAAATGAAAAAATTTAAATAAAAAGTTTAATTTAATTTTTTTAAAAAACATGAATTATTAGTGGTGGCAGGTGGTGGCCAGCGACTTTCCGGCAGTGGCCGGCCAATTTTTGGGCAATTTTTGATCAGATTCCTGCCAATTTTTGGCCGAAGATTTCGATCAGATTCTTGCCAATTTTCGGCCAAACTTCGGCCACGGTTCGACGAAATTTTGGTGGGTGATTGTCCTCATTTGTGGCTCTCATTTGTGGCTCTCATATGTGGTTCTCATCTGTAGCTCTCATATGTGGTTCTCATCGATCCAAATGCAAGCCATAAGGCAAAAAACCAAATGTGAGCCATAAGATGTGAGCCTGAGGCACAAGTACAAATTTTCGAATGTGAACCAAGCGATGAGAGCCACAAGTACAAATTTTCGGATGCGAACTAAGTGATGAGAACCATGCGGTGAGATCCACAAGTAAAAAAAAATGGATGCGAACCATTGGATGAGAGTAAAGTACAAATTTTTGGATGAGAACCATGCGATGAGAACCACAAGTACAAATTTTCGGATGAGAACCATGCAATGAGAGCCACGCGTACAAATTTTTGGATGAGAACCATGCGAAGAGATCCACAAGCACAAATTTTAGGATAAGAACCATATGATGAGAGCCACAAGTACAAATTTCCGGATGGAAACTATGCGATGAGAGCCACAAATACAATTTTTTGGATGAGAATCATGGGATGAGATCCATCATTCGGTGGAACTTCTCCGGAGTTTGGCCGAAAAGCTTCCAGAATATGATCGAAATTTGGTCGAAACTTGGCCGGACCACCGCCGGAAAATTACCGGACCACCGCCGGAAAGTGGCTGGCCACCACCTTTCGTCGTAGGACCACCACTGGTGGCCGCCACCCTACCACCACTAATAAATCATACTGTATTTTTCTAAATTTAAATTTAAATTTAATATTATTATTTGAATTTATTTTATTTTATTTTATTTTTATTTTAGTTTTTAATACTCCCTCCGTCCCAGCTTAAATTACCCCTCAATCGTTGCACCCGTTTGAGACATGTGTTTGACCGTTAATATGTTTAACTACGTATAATAACGGCAAATAAAAAGTTACTTTTTAGAAACTCTTTGTTGCGACGAATTCAACAATATCACATATGATAATATTATTTCTTATATATCTATTCAACTGTGCGGTCAAACTTTAATAAGTAATAGTGTCATAAAGTAAGGGGGTGATTTAAGTTGGGACAGTGGGAGTACATTTTGTATTTATAAGATATAAATATATGACGTATACAGTAAAATATATGGCGTGAAATAGAAAATTATTGTAATCCCTCAAAAAAACCTCTTTTGGCCTTTCAATGAAGGGAAAGATGCTTCACTTATATGTTTATGATTGATGTCTCGAATGCTCTTCTACTGTAATTGTCCAATTAACACGAGGATAGTATTTGGAGAATATATATTTACTGTATTTCTTGAAAGAGGAAAGAAATCAAAGAAAATGCAGGTGGCCTATTAGAGGTGACTGGTGAGTTAGGGATGACACTTGGATGAGTTTTAGTGGAGATTCATTCCGCATCTGTTCCAATAGAATGGTATGAATGTAGTTTTCGTGAGAGTGTAGTGAGTATGAGTATAAAAATTGATATCCGTCATGAGTAGTGGTCGGGCATGGATATTAGTTCATACCCGTCCCACCTCACCCCTCTATACCTGCTATGTACACATTAATTTATTATATAATATACTATTATTTATTCATAATGCACATGTTTTACTTATAATATTTTTATGTAAATATTATTAAACTTTTAATATTAAAATTAGTAATTTTAAAGTGAAATTTAGGGGGTTTTGGAGATATACATAGGGTGAGTAAAATGGATTTGAAGTGGATATGAATACCCAAGTGGGTGATTGGGCAGGGGTGGATTTTAGATAATACCCGATGGGGAGAGGTGGATTTTAATATTGTACCCGCCATGGGTGATGAGACGGGTATGGCTATGAAAATTTTAGGTGGGTATGGGTATGGAGGTATCATAATTTGTACCCGCTCCCGCCCCATTGGCATCCCTACTGTGAACTCCAGCTGATTGGAGGTAAAAATGGCATGAATTCATTGTGTACAATCTATCGGCTAGGAACCAGATGACAGATAGATATTGTAATCTTCTCTCTCAAGTTCACATTATTTCTCTTCTAACTCTGTAGACTCCGGCTTTTGGAGTTGAAATTTCTAGTTCTATCCATTTTTACTCTTCAATTATTTACATCAGGTATCAGGGCCACTAAATTCTCGTAATCAATGGCGGAAGGCACGAGGTCAAAGACGATGGAGACTCAACTCAGAGACATGGAGCGAAAGATGGTAGAAATGTTTCCGGATTTGAAACAGCAGCCGGTGGAGCTGAGGTCTCATATGGATTCATCACTGCAAACTATTCAAGCTGAGTTCAGGCAGCATTTGGAATTGGTAAAACAAACTACAGATAACAAACCCAGATGCAGTGGATATTGATAAACTTACAATCAACCAAGGAGAAGGAAGCGGCATCGACTACAGAATAGGCTGAAAATTCAAGGAGACAAACTGTAGTTAAAGATCAAGGAGAGAATCCGAGAAAGAATTCCAGAGAGAGGAACTATTTCTCTCCTCTGCTCAGAAATCTTGTAGAGGTTAGTTCTGAATCTCCCATTGACATTAAAATGAGGAATCATTCTCCTGTGATAATTTCCCTAGAAAAATGAACAATGATGATCTACAAACTGATAACTCGAGGACTGTAATAGGCATAAACTATGGGAACTTACAATCTAAGATTGAGTTGATTTCTTTCTATGGTAATAAACCTAAGGAGTGGCTTAGAAGATGTGATAAATTCTTTAACTTCTTTCAAATTCCTGAAGAAGACAGAGTAGAGGCTGTAGAGGTTGTAGAGGTTTATTTGGAAGGGAAAGCTGAAATATGGTTTCAGGCTGAAAAAGCTACAAGAGGTTTGTGAAACTAGAAAGAGTTTCATAATGCTATGCTTAAAAGAGTTTCTGAATTAGGAGTCAGAGATAAATTGAAGAGTTTAATAAACTGGTTCAAAAAGGTTCTGTCATGGAGTATCAAGAAAATTTTGAAGACTTCAGTACTAATCAATAACAATCCCTATCTACCTGAGCACTGCTTCATTTCCAGTTTTATCAGTGACCTTAAAGAGGAGTTAAAACCTATGGTTAAGTTGTTTAGACCTTCTACTTTGCAAGAAACAGTAAAAGTGGCACTGCTTCAGGAACTTAATTGGGAAATGATTAACAAGCAGCTAAGAGGAATCACTTCTGGTGTATTTCTTCCAAACTCTGTCAAAGGAGAAAGAGATAGAAATCAGTGGAGACCTAGTAATACTGAGAAGAGGACTTTAGGTGAAGTGGTGAAGAAAATTAGTCCAGAGGAACTTAAATTCAGGAGGGAGAACCAGTTATGTTTTAAATGTGGGGAAAGATATAGTCCAGGGCATGTGTGCAGATATAACAAGTGAATCAGATGATGAGTTCTAATCATTTGGAGGAAGAGGGGGAGATATTGGTGACTGAGATCATTAATGATGAACAGGAATTACTTGAGGATATTGATCAGATCACAGTCAGAGCTGTTGAGGGAGAACACTGAGCTAATACCATTAGGTTGTATGGTTATATAGCAGGGCTCAAAATTTCTATGTTACTAGACACATGAAGTACAGATAGTTTCATAGATCCATGGGTTGTGAGAAAGATGCAATTAAGAGAGTTCAAAATCAAGTCTTACATTGTCACCATTGCAGATGGCAGTAAAGTTAGAGGAACAACTTTTTGTCTTGAAGTACCATGGAGAATTCAAGATCATCTTTTAGCTTTCAATTTCAAAGCCATACCATTGGGAGGAGTGGATGCAATATTGGGGGTTGACAGGATGAAACATCTTAGTCCAATTGCTTTCGACTTCAGGACTGAGGATGTTGCAATCAGTAGTTGTGGATCTCAGCATATACTATATGGGGACGGTGATCAAACATGGCCTCAATTGCTAAGGGTTATGAAGAAAAGAAAATTTATGAATACGGGAAGAGAAATGCTCTTTATACTAAACTGATGAGTATAAGAGAAGTGGAATATGATAGTGAGGAATCAGAATTGGATTGCAGTACTATTCAGAGACGCGGTAAGAAGAATAAGGTGTTGGTTGAAGCTACTATTGATCTGGGAATCAATACTGCTGAAACTCCATCAGAATTACAACAGGTTATTACTGAGTTTTCTGATGTTTTTGGAACTCATACCACTCTTCCACCTGAAAGAGAAATTAATCATCAAATTTTACTGAAGCCTGGTTCTGATGCTTTTAAACCGAAACCTTACAAGTATCCTCACTCTCACAAGGATGAAATTGAAAAGCAAGTTCAAGACATGATCAATAATAAGGTGGTTCAGGAAAACACTAGTCATTTTTCATCCCCTGTTTTATTAGTTAAGAAGAAAGATACCTCATGGAGAATGTGCATTGATTACAGGAAACTGAATGATATCACTTTCAATATAGATTCCCAATTACAGTTATTGATGAGCTATTGGATGAACTGGATGGAGCTACTTTCTTCACCAAATTGGATCTAAGGTCAGAATATCATTATATCAGGGTTCATAAAGAAGATGTCCACAAAACAGCTTTCCAAACCAACAATGGGCATTTTGAATTTCTTGGTATGCCCTTTGTACTAACTAATGCACCAGCAACTTTTCATGTACTTATGAATAAAGTTTTTCAACCTTTTATGAGGATGCTTGTTTTGGTTTTCTTTGATGATATTCATGTGTATAGCAAATCTTTGTCTGATCATGTACTTCATGTGAGAGAAGTGTTTAATGTGATCAGAAAAAACCAGTTATTGGCCAAGGGATCCAAATGTGTATTTGCTCAAAGAAGAGTTGAGTATCTTGGACATGTTATCTTAGAAAAGGGTGTAGAGATGGACAGCCAAAAGATTGATAGCATCATAAACTGGCCACAACTTGCAAATCTTAAGGAGTCCAGGGAGTTTTTAGGGCTTGCTGGTTACCACAGGAGGTTCATTGAAGGATTTGGTGTGATTTGTAAACCTCTGCATATCCTATTAAAATGATGCTTTTCAATGGAACTAGGAAGCAACTGTTGCTTTTGATCAGTTGAAAAAAAGAATAACTACAGCTCCTATTTTGAGAATGCCCGACTTTACAAAACCTTTTGTTTTGGAGACTGATGCTTGTGATAGTGGAATGGGTGTTGTGCTATTACAAGAAGGAAGACCAATTTCTTTCTTAAGTAAATCATTTTGCAACAGGAATAAAGGCCTTTCCACTTATGAAAAAGAATTGATTGCTTTAGTTATGGCAGTGGAGAAATGGAAGCATTATTTGGTGGGGAAAAAGTTCATTATCAAAATTGATCATCAGAGTTTAAAGTACTTTCTAGAACATAAAATACACAATGCAATTTAACATAAATGGCTCAAAAAATTGTTGGGAATGAGCTTTGAGATTCAGTACAAGACGGGGAAGTCCAATATTATAGCTAATGCACTCTCAAGAAAGCCAAAAATTGAGGTTGGAAAACAACTTGTGGCTAAGAAAGAATCTCTACAAGTTTAGTCAACAACTGATTATGTGGTATGGGATTGTGAATCAGGTGAAGAGTTGGAAGAGGAACCCGATTAAACAGAATTCATAATCAGTAAAGCATTAAGGACTGATAATTTTAATGATCAGGGTGCATTGAATGAAGTCGGGTCTACAAACGGAATTGGAGATAGAAAAAAAAGAAGATAAAAGCACTGATGCTTGCTTAGATCAAAGGAAAGTAGGGGACCTAACTACTGAAAATGGTCAAGTTGGGAAAATTGAAGTTATCACTGAAGCAATCAATGAAGCAAATTGCAGTCAGATGAGGGAAAATATATCAACCACCATAACTAATGAAGTGGCTATTTCCTGCAATAGAAGAGAAGTTAACACTACCTAATTTATTCCTTCCTGGTTGCAGATTGAAATGAGTTATGAGGGAGATTTGGAAGCTTAACAGATCATTACATCCAAGGCATTAGGTCCAGATCAACTATGTGAAATGGATTCTGAGGAAAGACAAGAAAATTTACATTGGGGTAAGTAGAGGAGTTAGACAACAGCTATTGCAAGCATTACATTCTTAGCTATTGGGGGACATTCAGGTCAGAATGCCACAATTAAAAGTGGATTCTCTTTGTTTTATTGACCTAATATAAAGAATGACATTGTGGAGTATGTTAGAGCATGTGAAGTTTGTCAGAAGAACAAGGTGGAGCACTGTAAATATCCTAGGCTATTACAGCCATTACTTATTCCCACACAAGCAAGGAAGCAAGTAGCCATGGATTTTATTGAAAAGCTTCCTAATTCTCAAGGTTTTGACACTATTTTGGTAGTGGTGGACAGATTGACTAAGTTTGCTCATTTCTTACCCTTAGCACATCCTTCCACAGCGAAACCGGTGGTTATACTCTACATGGATGAAGTTTTTAAAACTTATGGAGCTCCAGATACTATTACAAGTGACAGAGATAAGCTGTTCACTAGTAATGTTTGGAAAGAATTCTCTGCGAAGCTTGGTGTAATTCTACAGTACAGCACTGCATATCACCCACAGACTGAAGGGCAAACTGAAAGGGTAAATCAGGTTTTGATGAGTTATTTGAGGTGTTTTTGTGGGAATCATCCTTATAGTTGGAAAACATGGTTAAGCTTGGCTGAGAGATGGTATAATACTAGTCATCATGTCAGCATCAACATGTATCCTCATGAAGCTTTATTTGGAGTTAAACCTCTGAATTTACCTTTGGGATTGTTTTCTGAATCATTCATACCAGCAGCTAGTGATTTGCTATAAGCTAGAGATGTTATCAACCAAAAGCTTCAATTATATTTGAAGAAAGCTTAAGATATGATGAAGGTTTATGCTGATCAGGGGTATAAATGGCATGAATTCATTGTGTAGAATCTATCGGTTAGGAACCAGATCACAGATATTGTAATTTTCTCTCTCAAGTTCACATTCTCTCTCTTATAACTCTGTAAACTCCAGCTTTGGGAGCTAAAAATTCCATTTCTGTCCATTTTTACTCTTCAGTTCCTTACATCATGTCACGCTAGACCATTAGTCTCTTTTTTCTGAAAAAAAAAATATTAGAAAAAAACCGATCAATTACCCTAACATTTCCCTTTCTTTTTGTAAGGATCTTAAAATATCCCCAAGGATTATTCAGTAAAATTCACCTCAAATATGAGCTACAGTAGACAAAGAAAGCTGCTTGCAGAGGAGAGAAAGAAAATTGGTGATGAAGAAGGTTTCACAACTGATCAGTTCCTAACCGATGTCTCTCTCCTCTCCATTCCCTGCATTATACATTGAATTATCAAGCTAAACAGTTTAGTTAGTTACAACTGTTTCCAACTCCACTCCAAAAGCATGAATTGAGTTTCCCGCTAAGAAGTTAATCAGCTCTAGTTAGCTGTCTTTTAATTCCAAATTCCATTAATAACCGCCCCCCAAACCTCCGCCCCTCCTCCGCCCCAGCCCCTCCTCCGCCCCTCCTCCGATATACCTCTGGTTCCGCCACTGGGGCCAATTGTTATATCATAACAATCACCACTGCTAACTTTGTGCTTGTCCTCAAGCTCGAGCTTTTTGCTATCTTGTAAGGATTATGGATTATACTTGTGTACTTTAAAAAGAACCAAATCACCAACTTAAAAATGTCTTTCCACCCTTTTCTGTTAGCAAAAGTCTTCATTCTTTCCTGTGCCTTCTTTAGATGCTCCTGAAGTTTTTGATTTATAGAATCCCTGACCTGAAGTAGCTCATTTGCAGCTGGAATAAAAGAATCACACAGTAAACCCAATGGAAAGTGTAAGGGTTTAGCTCCAACATTTCTTCATATGGAGTCATCCCTATGCTGACATGATAACCTGTGTTGTACCATCTTTCTAGAAAACTGAGCCAAGTTTTCCAGGTTGAAGGATGATCTCCACAAAAGCACCTAAGATAACATTGTAAAACCTGATTCACTCTTTCTATCTGACCATCTGTCTGAGTATGATAGGTCGTACTAAACTGTAATTTAACCCCCATTTTAGTAAAAAAAAACTCCTTCCAGAAGTTACTAGTAAAAAGCTTATCTATATCACTAGTACTAGTATCTGGACAACCATGTAGCTTAAACACTTCATCAATGAATACACAAGCCACCTGCTTGGCTGTAAAAACAAGGGACACTGGAATGAAATGAGCAAATTTGGATAACCTGTCTACTACAACCCTCACAGTATCAAATCCTAATGAGTTAGGAAATTTTTCTATGAAATCCACGATTATTTGCCTCCTTGGTTGTTTAGGTACTGGTAGTGGTTGCAACAATCCTGGGCCTTTACAATGCTCTACCTTATTTCTTTGGCAAACATCACAGTTTTTCACAAACTCCATAATATCCTTTATGATGTTAGGCCAACAGAACAGTGAGATAATTCTTTTGATTGTAGCATTTTTCCCTGAGTGACCACCCATAACTGAATAAAGCATGGCCTGCAAAATATGCTCTCTTATGTTCCCACTACTTCCCACATAGATCTTCTCATGCCACTTAAGAATTCCATTGACATAACTGCTCTCATTGTTTACTTCAATACTGACAACAGTAGCTGCAATCAACTGTTGTGAAGCTTTATCCCCATCATAGCTATCTTCGAATTTTTGTATCCATATTGAAACCAAATAAGTGGTAAGTATTTCCCCTCTGCTACATTTAAGAAACCATCATTCTCTTCATTTGTAATCAAACAATTCTTACTGCTTTTATCAGTATCACCAAATTTCTAAAGTAACTGATCAGAAACCATAGAAGAGTTGCTCTCATTGCCATCTTGAGATGACTGATCACTACATTCATTTGTTCGAATAGATCTCCTTGTGGAAAACTCAGAAAGATCAATATATTCACTTGCATAATCTTCTTCTTAATCCCAAAGAATTGTACCAGTATCAGAATACTCCATTTTATCCTATTTATCTTCTGAGTGGAGATCTTCTTCATTTGATTTTGTTCTTCTGGATAATTCATCTACCAAAATATTAGTCTTTCCTGATTTATATTGGATTTCAAAAATTAAACTCAAAATTTTAGTGATCCATGCAGTTTCTGTTCTACCAAGAATTTGAGACTTTGATGATCTGTCCTGATGATAAACTTATTCCCTTCTAGGTAATGCCTCCACTTTTCAACTGTCATCACCAATGATAACAACTCCTTCTCATAGGTAGACAACCCCTTGTTTCGATTACAAAAATATTTGCATAGAAAGGCCACTGGTCTGCCTTCCTGTAACAGCACTGCCTCCATGCCATTGATGCAGGCATCAGTTTCTATCACGAAGGGCTTATAAAAATCTAGCATTATGAGAATAGGTGCAGTGGTTAACTTTGTTTTTAATTTGTCAGAAGCATCAGTAGCATATCTTCGGTCCGTTTGAAAGAATCTTTCCTTAACAAATTGTGCAGTGGCCTGCAAATGATGCCAAATCCTTCAATGAACCTTCTATAATATCCAGCAAGACCTAATAACCCTCTCAACTCCTTCAAATTATTTGGTAGTGGCCAATTCTTTATGCTATTGATCTTCTGTTCATCCACCTCTACACCATTTTCAGAAACGATATGGCCTAAATACTCAACTCTTTTCTGAGCAAACACACATTTTGTCCCTTTTGCAAACAGTTGATTAGATATCATAAGTGCTAAAACTTCTGTGACATGTTGAACATGCACATCCATGGTTTTTCTATACACAATAATATCATCAGAAACAACTAAAACAAATTTCCTCAAGTAAGGTTGAAACACTCTTGTTCATTAAAGCCTGGAAAGTAGGAGGTGCATTTATAAGTCTAAATGGCATTACAAGGAATTCAAAATGGCCATGGTGAGTCTGGAATGTTGTTTTGTGTACATCCTCCTTATACACTCTGATCTGACGATATCCGGACCTCAAATCCAGCTTGGCAAAGTGAGTAGCTCGATTAAGTTCATCCAAAAGCTTATCAATAACTGGAATTGGAAATCTGTCCTTTACCGTGATTTCATTAAGCTTCTTGTAATCAATACACATCCTCCATGAGTTATCCTTTTTTTAACAAGTAAAACAGGTGAAGAGAAAGGTCTTGTACTTTCCTGTATAACCTTGTTATGAATCATCTCCTGAACTTGCTTCTCTATCTCACCCTTGTGTGAGTGAGGATACCTGTGAGGTTTGAGTTTAAAAGGCTCGAATACAGGTTTCAACAATATTTGATTATCGACTTCTCTTTCAGGAGGAAATGATTGTGGCATCTTAAAAATATCAAAGAATTTAGATAAAACCTGATGGAGCTCTGCAGGTAATGATGTCAAATTTAGATCAGTAATTTCAGCTTCTGATCTCTTAGTTTTCTGAGCAACCCTGCAATCTTTTCTATGACACCTGCACTGATCAGATCAGCAAACATGGCTTTCCTCTTTCTATATTTTGAGATCTCTCTGGCTTCATATTCCCTTAATAACTGAAGACCAGTTTGATCACTATTGCCATACAGTACAAACTGTGAACTTGAATCACTGATAGCTTCATCCTCTGTTTAGAAATAAAATGCTATGGGACTAAGATGATGCATCCAATCCACCCCCAAGATAGCATCTACTTCACCCAATGGCATGATTTTGAAATTATAAGTAAACTGATGGTCTTGAATTCTCCAAGGAACTTCATGACAAAGAGTTGATCCAGTTACTTTACTTCTATCAACTATGGTGACCGTGAAAGGTTTGATGGCTATTTTCTTAAGGTTCATTCTTTTTACTACCCATGGATCCATAAAAATATCAGTATTTCTAGTATCTAACAATATAGAAATCCTCAAATCCTTTATATAACCATACAATTTAATGGTAATGACCCTTGAATCACCCCGAACAATGTTAACTACTATATGTTCCTTCTCCTCCATCTGCCAGAGACTGTCACAATCCACCTCTGCTATGATTATGCCTTTCTCTTCACTGTGGTTAGCACTAGAAGAAATTTGATGAACATGTCTATATTTACAGACATGACCATGACTGAATTTTTCACCACACTTGAATCATAGTTGATTTTCTCTTCTAAACTTTAACTCCTGAGGGCTAATTCTCTTAAACCCTCCACTCATTGGTTTCTTTTCCACAGGTTTAGGTCTACTATAACTCTTCTCGTTGTCATTTCTTCCCACAGTTGGATATGTTCCACTGTTAAATATTCCTCTGGATTTCTTATGAATCATGTCCCAGTTAATCTCCTGCAATAGAGCTACATCTACTGCTTCTTACAAATTATATGGTTTAAAAAAATTACCATCGGTTTCAAGTGTTCTTTCATATCACTTAGAAAGCCTGAAACAAAGTAATGCTCAGGTAGGTAAGGATCATTACTCAATAACACTGATTTCAAATCTTCCAAAACTTCTTGATATTCTCTAACTGAATTTCTTTTGTAGAATTTATTAAACTCTTCAACTTCATCTCTAATACCAGCTTCTAAAAATAGTTTTAAGTACAGCTTGAAAGAATTCCCTCCAATTAGTAAGATTACCAATTCTCCTCTCAGATTGAAACCAGATTTCAGCCTTTTCCCTCCAAATAAACCTCTAATGCTTCAATTTTGTCCTCCACTGGCACTTGAATTTTTTTTTAAAAAAAATTTCACAGCGCCTAATCCAATCCTTAGGTTTGTTTCCAGAAAATGAAATCAGTTCTATCCTAGACTGCCAATTGCCATAGATTCTACCTAAAATATTTCTCCAATTTTCAGTTTGTGGATCATCATAAGCCCTGGTCCTAGGGTCATTTTTCATTGGAATGTAAGGCTTATGTATATTCTCATGAGAAATTTAAGATGATACCTCAAATGGAGATCTGAATAATGGAGTAAAAGCTGAAACATGATCTCTCAGAGTTCCTATGGGATTTTTACCTTGATTAGTAGTTTCTGGGGATTTTCTGGAAGTTTGAGCTTGATCGGGTGTTGCTATGGATTCCTTCCCATGTGAAGCTTGCATACTCCTCGGCCACTGGATTTGTTGATTATTATCAGCATCTAATTGATCAACTCCATGTTCTACTTCGCAAACTTCACTTGAACCTTCTGCACTGATGAATCAACATGATTTCTGTTAGACTAAATCAATTAGAAGATTAGATTTGATTCTATTTTGTTTAGAGCTATACTTGGACTCTTCTACCTTTATGTTTTGTACTCTATTTATTCTTCTAATCATCAATAATAATCATCATGGGAAATCATTCTTTCAATTTCTGAGCTCCACGCTTTGTTCTTTTAGCTTCTGAAACATTTCCGCAACTTTGATTTCCGGATCCTTGACATGAGTGTCTAAGGTCTTCATCCTGGTATTTTCCGCCATTATCACCGAGGATTAAATGGCTTTGATACCAAATGTAAGGATCTTAAAAGATCCCCAAGGATTATTCAGTAAAATCAAGCTCAAATATGAGCTACAGTACACAATGAAAGCTGATTACAGAGAAGAGAAAGAAGACTGGGGAAGAAGAAGATTCACAAATGATCAGTTCCCAACTGATGCCTCTCTCCTCTCCATGATCTGCTTTATACATTGAATTAGCAAGCTAAACGGTTTAATTAGTTGCAACCGTTTCCAACTCCACTCCAAAAGCAGGAATTGAGTTTCCCGCTGAGATGTTAATCTGCTCTGGGTAGTTGTCTTTTATTGCAAAATTCAGTTACTAACCTTGGGCCAATTGCTCATATCATGACACTTTTCTACTGTATTTGGGTCGTCCTTGTCTGTAATACTCGCCAAATACACCAAAAAGGCGTGATCTTCATTAAAAAGGGTGAACAACAAAATGTTTAAAAATTCTTACAGCTTCCAAAAAAACTGTATATCACACGAATGTCCATATATACACAAATCTCTAAGTTTCTTTCTAGCTCTAGTCATCGAACCAGTCATGCTACTTAGACGATCCCTAACATAACCTTTGAAGACTTAATCTAGCTGTGGCATGGCATCATTTATGGAGTTAGCATTGGAATTCATATAAATTTCGCATTTGGTGTGATCAAAATGTTCAACCTTAACCCTACTTAAATGTAAGTTATGACATGCATGAAAATCAAACATTTGTTTGAAAATTTGTTTTTCTCACATACTATTTCATGAATGTGGCTCTCAGTAAAATCAAAATGCTAAAAATCACAATGTTTTAATGGAAGATGCACATTTGGTTGCTCCCTATGGGCCTACTTTTATTGGTGGCCCTATTGTTGGCCCTTGCGTCCTTAGGTAAATGTGTGAGCTGCCCGCTCCTAATACAACCTTCGATGGCCTGCTTCTAATTCAAACAATCATTTAGGTCATGACCATGGTCATCATAGTTATCACTGAATTGCAACATGCATCTCTTATGAGGTTCATATTTCATTTTCCTTGCAAGTTCTAGGATGTTTTTTGGTGCCCCCAGAGCTAAAACTTCCCTTGGAGATTTCATAAGAGGCGTGAACTTCTTATGGAAATTCAGTTGCTTGGTCTGGCTTGCTTTGTTCTCTTCTCGAAGCTGTCCCCAGTTAATTCATTCTTTTGCTGGCCTGGGTCAATGTGCGCTTCTTTTTTCCTTCTATCTGTCATATCTGCCCTATTAAAGTTACCCTTTTCATCATCCTATCGATTGTTTTTGGGGATTCAGGGTACAGTCTCTTAATAGCAGCTCGTGTCTTAAGCCGTATGAGAAACTGGTTAATCTATCCTCTACCTAATTTGCTTTGTCATTAAAACTCTCCCAGTATTTTGACAACGTCTCAGCTTTCTTCTATTTGATTGCTAACAGCGTTGGCTTATTTTTATTTGAACTTCCTCCACTACATGAAACAGCCCATAATTGTTTTCTCAAACTGAATGAAACTATCTATGGTATCATCTTCTACATTATTTAACTAAACCCTAGTTACGGTTGTTAACGTATTAGTAAGAACCTTACACCAGATGGCTTACAGTATCGCAAAAGGTGCCATGTAAGTGGAAAAAGTGAGCAAGTGTTCCTCGGGATTAGCTTCATTGTTATACTACCCCGAGTTGGGGGGTATCTTCAGCTTAGGGTTAGTTGTGTATAGTTGTATCATCTTGGTGAATAACTAATATCTTTCAATATTCATCAACGGTGCTTCCTAGAAGTTCTCTGGCCTCAGCCTGGCTTTTGGCTTTTTTCTTCATGATGAGGGTATGTAACCTGCATGGCACTCGCTATCTTCTCCCATCATAATGAAGGTTTTCCTCCCTGAAGTTTAGGAATTTTTCTTGTGCATTGTGGCGCTCTGACTTGTCACGTTCTCATACTCCTTCTGTTGGAGGGTTACCTTATGGTTTTCCTACTCGTGGAAAAGCTTCGTCGGTTTCGCACTACAATTCTATCCCTCTAAGCTACTGGTCATTCTAGCCTTTTTTCCTTCTGCTATTTCTTTCAACTTCCTCATCATCTCCTTCTGTGAGGGGGTGATAGTTTACAGGATTTCTGTGTATGCCACTTCAGTGGTAATCTGAAGCCGATGGTGTTCCCCCGTAGGTGTGAGGGACGTCTTCCCTTCCGTGTGTGTTACATCTTCCAGAACGATGTTATAAAATAAGTTTCCCCTGATGGTTATCGATGATCCTTCCATGGTATTGAGTTGTGTGGGTGCTGAGTATAGCAGTCCTCACAGACGATGCCAATTTTGAGTCCAAATTTTTTATGGGTTGCTTGATCCTTGCTCCGTTCCTGGGCCCACTCTAAATCTATAAAATAGACATACTAAGGTCAGGCAATCCAGTACTAGATCGTGCCTTCTCTGACGCTTAACTCTAATTGGAGAATTTTGTAGAGAGTTGGTAGCGCGTAGAGGAAGAAGGACCGATGTCCATACTTTTTCCATACGTTAGTCCCCTCGTTTTATGGGTTGTGGCTGATGTGACTTAACCCATCACATCATGAATTGTTCCTTAATCCATTTGTTCCAACTTCCATTATTACGTTGTACAAGTGAAGGTTGGGTTGTTAAGCCCATACCTTACTAGTAAATGAGCTTATGGTTGTACAAGTTTATACCGACTTGATGATATATTGATTACCATCACCAAAATGCTATCAATTCATATGTTTGGGGATGTCAATTTGAAATATTTGACAATATTCCCTTCATTAATATTTTTTGATGCGTTAATCCTTCAGACAATTTTGTTGACGAAATTACCCTTAAGTGGTGATTTGGCGACTCACAACCTTAAACCATCTGCATCTTGGCTTTGATTTGTGATTATGAGTGAAATGGAAATTTGTTCAAACTAAGTAGGATCTAATAAATTTTTATTGATTGTTGCCAAAGTTTCTAGAATATGTGCTCCTTTTTTGGAAGAAAGAAAACCTTCTTAGAAAGGAAAACTTTTTATTATTTAACTTTTAGGATAAGCTAAAATATTCTTCTTTTTGAGGTGATTTGTTCCTTTTTATGAGAACACCGCTACTATTTTAATATTTTGACCATTAAAAAAAGTTGTATCCTAACTCACTAGTCCTTATATTGTTAGGTAAGCCAACATGTTAATACCATAGCAAAACTGGCTTTGAAATGAAAAAATATTATTCATGACTTAAATTTCCAGCATCTTAATCATCACATTTAGACTCTCATTCTTAGTGATCGAAGGGATATTCCATCCCTTGGAATTTCTTTGCCCCTTTCCATTGTATGGAATGGGTGATATTTAAGGAATGTCATTTCTATGTTTGTGAACACAGTCAAACAACAAGCCTCCATCACTCCTCAACTACGAGGACAATAACACTTAGGATGTAATTCAATGCTTCTAATAAGGGTCAGAACCTAAGCTCCCACTCTGGTCAAAGGTCATGCTACTATTCACCATCTGGGCTGATGAGACGTCAAATGCATGTATTTTTTGAATTATTTAACATCTCTTTTGTTGTCTTTTGGTTGGTAGATTTCTAGATTTATATGTACATATATATATTTACATCATAAGGGGTTTAGATGACCGTTTTCGGTTTTCATATATAAATCCTTCATTTTGTAAGTATTTTTAGTCTAATGGATTTATGTCCTTAAGAGAATTCAATTTTGTGAGCTCATTTGTAGAACGCTCTTCAGCACTTCTGAGTAGGTTAGTGAAGGACATTTTCAAGGATGGTAAAGATTGAAGGTCATGAGTCAAAACATGGTACTAGATAGATGCGCCAAAGAAAAAAGCTAAGTCCGGAAGAGTCAAAGAATGGAATGACCTGTGCACACTGGCACGGCTCGTGCTATAACTCATGATGATAAAGTGAAGTCCTAAATATGGTTTGTGCAATCCAGCACGGCGCGTTCCCAAAGAACGCATAAAGGATGAAGATCTAGATGACGGGACGTGCAACCTTGCACGTACTGCACGATCAGAATGCATTTTGAATTCCTCCAAATGGCGGGTCATGCAATCTAGCACGATTCATGAACTCAGAAGACGAAGACGACGACGACAGATTCAGATGACGGGTTGTGCACTCGGAAATCCTAGGAACGGCCTCCAGCCAACGTTCCATGCACTATTCCACCAATTGTTCTGGTCGGGATGTACAATGTGGCACGACGATTTCCAATGTGGTTGCTGGGGTTTCCTGGTTTTTGGTCTTTTCAAGGCCCAACTCTACCTACTATTTAGACAACCTTCAGTCTCCTAGGGTTTAATTTTTGGTCATTATTATTATTCCTAGTTAGTTGTAGGAAGAGAAAGGAGCTATCTTCTCTCTTCATTTATTTTCCTATATCTATTACATTAAACCCAATGATTGCCATGGGTTTAATGTCTCTAAAGTAGTTTAGTTTCTTGGGATGATTTTTGTATTCATGACTTAATTGTGGATTTGTGTGATTCTAGATTGCCTTAATTTTCTATGCTTATAAATATGTATGATTTATGCCATGATATGTGTTTTGATGTACCCGTAATTTCATTGATAGTATAATATCATGCTAGGCTAAAAATGCTAATTTGGGTGTTTTAGATTAATGCTCTTGTAGGCTCAAGAGTATTGGGGGGATGAGTGCACTCATGCTACCTTGAGGGTATTGATCCTAAAATTAGACGTTAATTCTAATTGGCTAATTGTGTAAGTGATTGTATGTCAGGAATGGTTGACCGGGGGTCGCTGTATTCAAATTCCCAAAGGGGGAAACTTTGGCTTACCCTGATAATTAATAATTGTAATTTGTAGCAACTAGGGTTGTATCAATTCTAGAGTCGTCACAAGGCATCAATACCTTTACCTCTCTAGAACTAGGGTTAGTGTCCATAGTGGTTAGTGCCCATAGTGGACAGAGCCTGTGTATTTTCCTTACTCCTGCTTCAAACAGTTGCAACCTACGCAGGGCTTAGATCCTTCAAGTGGGGGCGCATTAGCACCGGGAGTGATATGACATGGATGAAATGCAGAATCGAAAGGACTGAAGCACTTCCCTAATTATGGAGGTGGCAAGATGGTTTTGAAGGGAGCCTAACCTTTGTGTGAAAGACATTGAGAATTCCCGACCATCTTCACACTATGTGACATGAGCATAAGATTAAGTTTATAGTTCTATATGTGATAGAATCTAGGATCAAATTCATATGACGATCATGTTATGCAAATAGCTCCAAGACTAGTTAATTCATATCTTGCCTTGCTTTATTCGCATGCTTATAGTTGTTAGTACACAACCCCCATTATCTGTTTAGTATTATTTATTCCCAAAACATAATTAGGGTGACGCTCGATTGTGGGTTGTGTCCGACTAACTTTTAAATACTAGCATATCTGTGAACGACTCCAGACTTACCACTAGATTTTTTATTGTAATTAGCAATGAGTACAGGAGTAACAATATAAACTATTATCTTTGAATGCATTTGTGGGCATTAAATGACCCTGAGGTGCATGTCAGATTCTGGTGCCGTTTCTAGGGAAACTAGTTTTATTTAATTGTTAGCTTGCATAACTAGTTGGTAAAGTAGTTTGTACTTTTATTTTTTAATTTTTTATGGTTGTTGTGTAAAGCTTCTTTGATAGATTTTCTTTGTTGTCTCAATTTGACATGCACCTCAGGGTCATGTCAAATTGGGTTGATTGTGGACGAGTATTGTATCGTTCCTATTTTATGGTACATACTCGTGTCACTAATGTAGGAACTTTACACTACTTACCAGAAAACACAGGTAGACGAAGAAAGAGAAGGAGAAGGATTAATGAAGCAGTTTCGCTAGAGCCAAGTGTTAAGGTTGAGATTGAGAACAACATAGCGGAAGACAAAAGGACACTTAGGGAGTTGATGACTCCTAACTTGGAGAATCAACCCCTTTGTATCATTTTCTTGCCTCTCTCGCCAAAAATCACACGTGAGTTAAAGAGTGACATGTTCCAGTGCTTCCTGGCATTCCAAGGCATGGTTGTCAAGGATTAGAACAAACACTTGTCAGAAATCCACTTGGGTTGCACAAATATGAGCCACTGGGAGTCTCAAAAGAGGACTAAAACTTGAGGTCCTTCCCCTTTTCACATCGAGATACATCCAAATACTGGTTGTACTACCAGATGCATAACTTTGTAGATGGATATGAAGACGCAATTTCTCAAGGAATTCTTCCCAGCCTCCAAGTTAGGCGGTCTGAAGAAGCAGTTTTCCAATATATCTCAGTTCCCAAACGAGACACTCATTGAGTATTGGGAACGGTTCAAGAAGCTGCTTGCTAGATGTCCCTACCATCCTTTTAAGCATGGGGATTTTGTGTATTATTTCTTCGAAGAACTCTGTAACAATGATATGAGAATGGTGAATGATGCGTACAACAGATCAATCTCCAACAAGAGTCTGAAAGATGCTATGAAACTTTTCAAAGAAATGGCCAATGTGACACAAAAGTTTGGGACCTGAATGAGGACTAAGGTGGTAGATAAGCTAACTTACTCCCCAAAGTTAGAGTAGCAAGTCCAAGCTATTTCTTCTATGATAAAAGAGTTTATGAAGGGGAGAGCTCAAGTTATGATGTGTGGTGTTTGTAGCCTAGATCACCAAACTGATATGTTCCTGCAAGTGACAGATAGGTTTTAGGAAGTCAAAGCGTTAGAGTACCAAGGAGGTAATCAGTAGTTTGGTAGGGGAAACAAGGGTGAGGGAACTAAGGAGGAGACAACTGCAATCAAGACCCCTACGACAACACCTTCAACCCCTGCTACCGTGACCACTCCAATTTTAGTTGTCGTGACAACCACAAAATAAAGGTAGACTGGGCATGCTAGTGGCATTGTTGTGTTCGCGTCTTTATAAATTAGGCGAACTGCCTAAGTTTAGCAAAATCGTTGCTACTCATGTTTGATTTTAGTTAAGTTAGACTGGGCATGTGATATATATACCATGTACCATCATTACTTGAAGAAGAAAATAAACTTAATGCACGACTATCAAAACCAATAAATCAAGACAAAACATGTCATTTTGATCCATCAATAATAGTAGCACCTGACTAGAGTTGCTGGTGGAAATGTGTTATGAAAAAGTTATTACGAAATCATGTCTATAACTATATGACCTATAAATTAGTCAAAACGATATATCTCTGAAGCACATATTAAAATCAATAGAAAATCAAGGTAATATTAGAGAAGAATTACAAAGAAAGTTTGAGAGAATTTTTAATCATCACATATACAATTCTCAATTACATGAAGAAGTTTTTTAGCATTGACAAAGTTTAGTCATGCACTCACCAAATAGTTCATCTTCAATTCATGTTTGTTTAAGAACATAACATTATTATCTCGAAAGAAAATTAATTTGTTTATAGTAAATACCACTTGCAATGGTGGGGAATTTGACGGACCCCTGCCTTTTTATTAATAATAAACAACTAATACAAAAAAAAGAGGGGAACTTAATGGCCTTAACTCAAAAAATGCAATCCCTTGGCTAGAAATGTACAAAAATCTAATCAATAACCTAAGCTAAAGGGATCAAAACTACGTGGAAATAACAAAGATACATCAAGAGTATTCAAATGTTCAGAAGAATTAAGTGCAATAAAGTTATTATTAAAAATCATCTTAGAATGAGCAAAATTCATCTCAATTTTCGAATGTATGGAAATGAAATTGAGTCCATCCACACTTTGTTCTTGATTTCTATTGGGAGAGCTGCATAGACAAATGATTGGTTTACCTGTACTAAGCTCTCAAGTTTGGCTAGAGTGTTAGCTACTTTGTTAGCTTCTCGGTAGATGTGTGTTATCCATAAATCAAAGGAGTTGAAGAGCTTCCAGATTTTCCTGAGTTTTGTTTTGTCACCATTTTCACTAACAACTTAGAGTCACATTCCACTTCGAGTCTAGTTTTTTTAGCAGCAATGATTAGACCATAAAGAAGCTTTACAACCTCAGCTTTCAAACAGGTAAGCCTGGGCAAAGCCACTGCAGCTGCAAAAAATGGGAAACCATTTTGATCTCTAATAATCCATTCTGCACCTGAATCACCATTATGAAGAACTGAACCACCAGTGTTCAGTTTAAGGCTTGTTGGGAAATACTATGAGATTATAATGTTGCATTTAGTTATTTTTCCCTTCTACACAAGGAGCTTAGGACATGTCTGGTTTAATTCCCACTTAAAATTCAGCTTGTTACTAATCAGGATGTCATTTATTTGAAGTAAAATATTATTGATTATAAACATGGCATTTCGGGTTGTGTTTTCAAAATTTTGTTCGATTCTAGCACACCACAAAACCATGTTACTATGCATGGAATAATTCTCATCAATGGAATGAACTCAGAATTTATAGAGCACTGCCAGTAATGAAAGAACATCTCCCATAGAAAAATCTAATTTAAGGGGTTTGGAACAAAAAATCTAATCAATCGTGTTTCAGATATGTTCGATGAATTTGATAGAGTTAAATGTGTGATGTATAGAGAGTTAGACCTGCAGAAGATACAAGTAGATGACAGATTGAAGACAAACTCTTCTAATACATCTGGAAGAGCTATTTGCATGTTAAGTACTCTTCAGTTCAGAAAGCTTATCTTTTTAGGTAACTTATTTGACCAGAGATGTTTGAATGACTTGACTTTAATTCTTTTATCTCTCAGAAGTCCATAAGCTTATCTGTGAGAAAAAATCCCACTTTCATTGGATTTCCATATCATGATGTCTTTAAAATCATGGAACTGCAGATAGGGTTGATTCACTGTGTTGATTATGTTATTTGGAAGTGTATTTTCCAGGGATTCCAAATAAGAGTCCTATTGTTTTTTGAAATATGATACAGAGAGGTCAGAAAAAGGGATGTTCGTGTTTATATTCCAAAAATCTATGATTGGACCGATATTTGTCCAGTTTGCCTCCCAGAATGATACATCACTCTTTCCTATTTGAATCTCAGTATTTTTCTAACACCAACTTCATTAACTTATTTAATCCTCTTCCAAATTTTAGATTTTTAATGGTGCTATGGTATAGACCAAACTACTTAATACCAAAGGGATTTCCCTTGTGAAGCTTCCACCAAAGCTTTAGAAAAAAGTTTTGGGTCATTGTGTATAAATTTTCAAAACCTAAGCCATTCTCGTCTTGGGGGTAGCATATCTTTGGAATGCTTTCCAAATTCTTTTATTTTGGTTATCTGGATTTTTTCAGTTCCACATGAACTTAGCTAGCATTTTATGTATCTGGTCTATAATGTGTTTTCTGGGCTTAAGAGATGTTATGAGGTATAATGGAATTGAAGTGAGAACGTGTTTTATTAGGATAATTTTACCTGTTAGGGTAAGTGATTTGTTTTACCATGAGTTGATCCTAGTTTGGATTGAGTTGATCATGCTCAGGCAGTGGGAATTTTTGTTTCTCCCAATAAATATTGTACATCCAAGTTATGTAAGAGGTAGAAAGCTGAAGATCTTTTTGGTTTCAAATTTGATAGAAGTTATTATGTGTTGAGGAGTGAATTAGACATATAAAAAGATGACTTTTCGAAATTCACTTTTTGACCATAGGCGAGCTCAAATGATTTTAAGAAAATGAAAATAGTTTTGATTCCTTCTTTTGTGTGTTTCATCAGTTTAGAAGTATCATCAGCAAATGACAGTTAGAGTGATTTGGTTAGGAAGTTTATAATACTTAAGATTAGAGTATTGAAAGAGGAAATTCATATTTCTTGAAAAGGTTTTGTCATAAGAACAAAAAGCAAGGGAGATAGTGGGTCACCTTGCTTCTGCCCTCTAGAAGTTTGAAAAGATTCAAATGGGCATCAATAAATTAGTATTGAGAAGTAAGCTGATTTAATATTCCCTATGATCAGTTTGATTAAATTTTCAGAGAATCCCGTATGAGCCATTAATTTAGAGAGAAATAGACATGAAACTCTATCTAATACTTTCATCATATCTAATTTGATGATCATGTTGTATCCTTTAGATTTGGTGTGAAGAAATTTGGATAATTATTGCATAAGAAGGACATTATCAGCCAGTTCTCTTCCAGAAACAAATGTTGATTGCTCATTACTGATAATGTCATTTATACAAGGTTTTAGTCTCTCAGAGATTATTTTCAAACACTTCGTTTGTAAAATTACATAAGCAGATAGGCCTATAATCCTTAAATGAAGATCAAACTTGTTTTTTTGGGGATAAGGAGTATCATTGTTGATGAAGTTAATTTTGGGATTTATGTGAGATTAGAGAAATCGTTCACTGCTTCCAGGAAGTCTTCTTTTATGATATTCCATGATTTTTGGAAGAAAATCCTAGAAAAGCAGTCTGAGACTGGGGTTGGTTTCTATCCATGGTTTTTATGATGTTGGTTAGTTCAGCCAAGGATACAGGTTTTAATAGGTTGTTTATTTCTTGGGTGGCTAGTTTTAGAACATTTTCAATCATACGTGCAGTGATAATGTGTGTGGGATCATAGTTCTCCTCGATTAGAATATTGGTGAAGAAATAAACTGACCCTTTTCATATTTCAGCTTGATCTTGGATCCAGGTGCCATTTAAATCTTTGATTGAAGAGATTAACTGTTTTTTATGTTTAACTTTAACTGATAGATGGATGAATTTAGTGTTTGCATCACCTTCTTTTAACCATTTCAAACAATATTTCTACTTCCAAAAAAATTCTTGATTATGTAGAGGTAAGGTAAGTTGTGCCTTAGCAAGATTTAGGCGGTTAATATTTTAGGAGTTTTGACTTTCTGTAGTTTGCTTCTGCTACAGTTAAAATCTCTTCAAATGAATTTAATTTATCAAAAAAATTCCAAAGACTTTGTGGTTTCATAATTTTAAGATTATTTTTAAGTTTTTGAGTTTAAATGAGAGTTTTAGCATTCTTGTACATTTTGAATGAATATTCCATGCATCTGAAACTAGTTTCATGAAGTTTGGGTGGTTCGGCCAGCAGTCCTGGAATTTGAAGGATTTTGGTGAAGAGTGTATTTGTGAATCAGCAATATGGAAGATGAAGGGATCATGATCTGATTGTTCCCTAGCTAGAGTTTGGATGTGAAAGTTTTGAAATTCATACCACCATTTGTTATTTGACAGACTCCTATCTTATCTTTTCCAGACCCTACATTTGGACCCATCCCAGTCCAGGTATATAAGCTACCTGATGTGGGGGTGCTTGAGATATTAAGCTCAGAAATGAACTTATTAAAGTTTCTTATACATTTCTGGTTAGGTATTGAAGAACCAAGGTATTCATCAGAGCTCGAGAGACATTAAAGCCACCTATTAAGCTAAGAGGGAGATTTTTAAAATTGGATATATGCTTCCATAATTTTGATCCAAGTTTTACAGAGTGTTTGTCATTAAAAAAATCATGTATAACATTCTTTGTTTATGGTTGGGAATGATATATTGGTAAAGACGATTTGATCAGTAACTGAGATAATATCAGTTTGTAAAGTTTCATCCCAAAAAATTCAAATTTTGCAATTAGTGTATGAAAATTAGTTTTTGAAACCAGTTTCATTGGCTACAGTATGGATTTCATAGGGATTAAGGATTGGTTCAATAATTGAAAATAGTTGGATTTTGTGTCCTTTTTTATGAATAATTCTTGCATGTGTGGCTTTATTGCCTACACTTCTGGTATTCCATATACATGTGTTGAATCCTATCATTTGATAGATTTAGAAGAGTTCATTACAACACGGGTTAAAATTGTTTTAGTTGAAGAACTACGGTTTTTAGTTATATTTTATAGGGACATGCTTGTGTCTAAAGATGTCCTTAAGTTCCATGTTAGTTGAGTTTTTTGTTTGAGCATTTAATTTGGTTTGGGATTCTTGCAGGTTGGCTTTAATCTCTTCAAAGTTGAGGTTATCTTTCAGAATTTTAGGAGATGATGGAGTTTTGGGAGATTCATTATTGATCTAGTCCTTTTTCTTTTCTTTTTCTAGGGATGTGCTTGTGTCTAGAGACGCCCTTAAGTTCCAGGTTAGTTGAGTTTTTTATTAGAGCATTTAATCTGGTTTTGGATTCTTGCAGATTGGCTTTAATTTCTTCAAAGTTGAGGTATCTTTCAAATGTTTAGGAGATGATGGAGTTTTGGGAGATTTATTATTGAGCTAGTCCAGTTTATAAATCTCTTTGTACCTGAGCAAAGTAATGGGAAATCTCTTCCATTAATCTCAATGTATTGTTCATTATTAGACTCGGAAAAATTACTGACCGTAGTAATTTTAGTTGATGTGGTCGAGTTCCATTTTTAGAGTTGAGATTCAGTTTCGGTTGAACCAACTTGTGTGTTCTGAGCACTCTCGTCAGTGACATACTATCAACATCATTAACCATTGAATTAATTTTTGCCTGGGTAGAATTAGATGAAGATTGGGCTGAGCAGAAGTATCAGATAATGCATGAGAATAAGGTTTTACCTCTAGTAAAATACCAGATGATGGAATTATATTTTCCACCTGAGATATCACCAGCATATTTAGCAGATAAAATAGAGGTAAGTAAGCTATCATTTTCGCAGTTAGATTTTGCAGGCAAGTTAATGCAGCGACATCATTATAGGTAAAATTAAGAACAAAATCATAAGAGTTCTTATCCTTAACAGGTTCAAGTTGAGATGATAAAACCTGAGTCTTAATGGTAGAGGTTTTGGTTGTTGACTTGGTTTGTGCTTTGTCCCTGTTTACCATTTCTTCCTCGATCAGATTAGCATCAGCCATTGATGGTACCCTCATCTTATTGTTTGTTCTATCTTTCAGCACTAGAACATATATTTTTTCAGCTTTGGAAAGGCCAGATGAGGAAGGCTTACCCCATTTACCTATCGATTATCTCTTTTTATCAATGGGCGCAAGACTCTTACCTGTTGTTTTATTGTTGTTCTCATTGTTCGTTGGTCTCCAAGCATTCAGAGAGGACTTCGTGGGTTAAAACCCTCAAACTGAATCAACAAAACCTAGTTTCATACATCTTAAACAATAAATTGCTAAAGCCCCGTAGTCCACATATTTCCATAAATTGGTTCCCCTAAATTCCATCCAAACCCTTTCGCACAACGGCTGAGTGATGTTGATTTCAAAAAATACTTTTTCAAGATGTGGTCTTGTTCCATTGAGTGTGGCCTTGTCTACTTTGATCAGAGTCTCGATTAAGCTGCCTATTAACATCGTTGCCCATTGATCGAGGAACGGCTGGGGTAAGCCATAGAGGGAGATCCATACCAGCATGATCGGTGAATGAGCATTAGGAATTAAGTTCGGAGTCCATTTCTTCATAAGAATTGAATAGGATCCAAAGTTCCAAACTTTGTGAAGCCAATACCTGTAAAAATCATCCAGTTGGTTGAAATGAATAAGAACTTGACGATTGTCCAGGTTGTTTATGTCGGTTTGACCTTTGAATTTGTCTGTATGTAAATCCCATTTGAGTTTTTCCATCCGTGGCCTAATCCTCGTGAATTTTCCAACGAGGCTCCAACGAAGGGGAGCTTCAAGTCGGTCTCACTTTGCATCGTAGAATTTCAAGTGAGGTTCCCCTAAATGATCGATTGGGGGGTTTGGATTGAATGGAGTTTATGTAGGCTTTATTGGGGGTATTTGTAGGAGTACGATTTAGCATTCAGGTGTAGGAATAAGGGGATAGCTCTCTGGATCTGCCAAAAAAAGTAGCACTTATCACAAAGTACGAACATTCACAAAATATTCCATAATCCTTTTAGATTTTTTTAAAATAATACTTTCAGATAACTTATACTCCTTCCATTTTCTTGCCCCATTTTTATATTTGACATTATTCCATATCAAATTTTGACCGCATATTTAAATAGATGTATAAACAACATTACTATCGCATGTAATATTGTTGGATTCGTCGTAACAAATAGTTTCTAAATATCAATTTTTTATTTGTTGTTATTATGCTTAGTTAAACATATTAACAGTAAAAGATGTTTTTGAATACCGTGAAAAATATTTTATGCAATTTAAGTTGAGACAGGGAGTATTTCTTTTTTACCTGTTACACAATATTTTTCACCTTTTTTATAATCAAATTTATATTCCCTCTGTCTTTCTATAAGTGTCTTGCCACTTATTTTTAGACTATACATATGTGATTTTATAAGGTCAATATCTTAAAACACAAAGTCTTGTTTTAGGCAGCCTAAACATTAGGTCAGAATTATTATTCAATTATAAGAAATTTCATTTGGGATGTTTTTAATATGCTGGTAATTTTAGGGACCTACTGTGAAATTATCAAAATACAATATTTATCACAAGAATATCAGAATTTTCATTTTTCTTTCCTCTTCCTCCTCCGGTCAGAAACCGCCTATAGTCGATGGTTACCACCGATTTTTTTTAATTTCCACCGGTCTCCGCTGCCTCTGTCTCTATCTCGCTAGAATCTCACAGAAATCCTCACCTCCATCGGTATCTCGCTGCAATTTTCCATTGCAACCTTGAAACCCTAGGCTCTAAGATTGCGAAACCCTAGGTTCTACAAATTCGCTGCCGTGCTCTGGTATTTATGTAATGATCGATGACGATCAGTGTTTGTGCTCTGATATCCTATATTGATTGATGACGATCAACGGTTGTGCTCTGATCAGCGGCAGAGGGAATTTGTGCGACAGAGAAGGCAGCGTTTACTAGCGCATCTGTGCGACGTAGAAGGAGCGATGCCAGAGCACAACGACAGAGCTCAGCGAAGGTGCGATAGAGTGGAAGAGGAGGGCAGAAGAGCATAACGATAGCGTGGCGGAGTGGAAGAGGAGTGTGATGGAGTGGAATAGGAGCACAACGACGATACGACGGAGTTGAATAGGAAGGTGGCACCGGCGGAGTGAAGAGGAAGGTGACACCAGTGGAATCACGCTAAAGAAGAAGGCGCATGTGATGCACGTGCCCGAAGGACGAAGAAGACGTGTTTGGATTACGCATGGCCAGAGGTGACTACGGACGTCGATGATGACGTTAGACGGCAACGTACCGAGGTTTTGTACATGAGAGGTGGGGTTTAATCTTGTGTTTTATTTTTTCCAAAAACTTGATGAGGTTGAATATTTTTTATTGAGTTCATAAACAATAAAAAATTGTTTGGTGTAATGGTTAGTACTCTATCTTTTGGGGTTATAGGCTGGGTTCGAGTCCCATTATGCCATGTTTTTTTAAGAATGTTCTTGAGGTATTATAGATGAAGTTTAAAATTTATTTAACTGAGTACATGATTAGTAAAAGTTCTTGGGTGTAGTGGTTTGTACTCTACCTTCTGAGGTTGTAGACCTGGGTTCGAATCCCACTAGAACATATTTTTTTGAAGAATTTATGTTGTTGATGTACTGTAGTTTTTTGGTTGAGGTTTGTAGCTTTTTTTCTCTCTCATGTTGATGTTTTTCATTATTCTGGTGAGTTATAGTTGATATGAGTTGATGTTTTGTAGTTTATTTGGGTGATGTGAATTGATATTTGTATTTTTTATTTTTTATTTTCTCATGTTAATGTTTTTCATTTCCCGGCTGAGGTTTTGGTAATAGGAGTTGATGTTTGTAGTGTCATTTTTCTTATGTTGATTTTTCATTTTCCGGATGCGGTCCAGGTGTTAGGAGTTAATGTTTTTAACTTTTGGGTGATATAAGTTGATATTTGTAGTTTTTTTTCTTCAAAAAAGATGTTGATGTTTTATGGAGTGGATAATTTATACTCTTGAGGCACCGTAACTTTTTTGTTGATGTTTTTATTTTTTTCTCTCTCATGTTATTTTTTTTAGGTGAGTTTTAGTTGATACGATTCGAAGTTTTGTAGCTTTTTTGGTTATATGGGTTGATATTTTTAGTTTTTTTTCTCTCACATTGATGTTTTTCATTTTCTATGTGAGTTTTAACTGATAGGGGTTGATGTGTGTAGATTTTTTAGTGATATGGTTGATTTTTTGTAGTGTTATTTTTCCTTATGTTGATATTTTCCATTTTTCGGGTGGAGTTTAGATGATATGAATTGATGTTTTTAGTTTTTGGGCGATATAGGTTGATGTTTTTAGTTTCTTTATAATAAAAAAACTAATAATTTAAGCTTTGTTGATTTTTAATGATTTTTCAGTTTATTTTTTGTTAGTTGTGGTTGATGATTTTTCATTTTTTTGTTGATTTTTATTTGATTTGATTTATATTTTTTGCTGCAATTTTTTGGTCGATGTTTTATGGTTTTTCGTTGATGTTCTGCTATTTTTTTGATGATGTTTATAATTTTCAGTTCAATGATCATATTGATTTTTTGCATTTTTGAAACATTTATTATTTTTTTGATTTTTTTGCAAATTGCAGATGACGGGAAAATGATGAGAAGAAATTGGATAAAAAAGTCACTGGAAAATGTTATCGATAGGTCCCCGTAAAATAATTAGAGATATGTCCTTGTAAAATTATTAGAGATAGGTTCCTAGATCAAAAATATTGTTAGAATTGCATAAATGCCCCTGCCTAAAGTTTAGGTTGTCTCAGAAGACCATCTCATCTTAAACTACAATTTTTTATGAGAATATATATTCTAAAAATATATGATATAGTGAATGTAGCAAGATCTTGTACGGAAATTTTCATATTAATATATTTATTAATTGTTGCAATCTAAATGGTAACTACTTTATTAATGAATAGTGAAGTTGCTTTTCCATGTATATAGTAATGAGCCTGTATACAAAAAAAAATCTCTTTTTTTTGTGAAGCTGCAAAATAAATAAAGCTGGTAACTACTTTAGCTAGTCTCCCATTAGATGGAGTTATTTTATAATTTGATGTTTAATTTCATTTATTACAACAAGATTTCTATAATTTTGAAAAACTTTTAAAATAAATCGCAATGTATAAATACTTATAATTTAACTCCAAAAGTTATTCAAATAAGGATTTTTATGATTGATTTAACCGTTAGTTTTTTTTGTAGACAGACCACTACCTATTTATTAATTTAGAAAAAAAATATGTACAAAAAGAGGGGGACTTAATGGCCTTACCTCAAGAAGGTGTTATTTTTTACGATTCCGATACATAAGACCTATCAAATCTAGGGAATCGTAAAATTTAACATCTAAACAATTAAACGTGGAAGAATGCATTAGAAAGACCTTATAATCGATCAGTTTAAGAAAGGGAAAATGCCTATCTACTCATAGTGTAAGGAAAGCTGATCTCATCTAGTCGAATCTGGCCTTGTATGTCTTGAGGCAATCATGCAAAAGAAAAAAATTTATTTACCTGGTTGAGAGAAGCAATCTTTCCTAGAGAGTCGGAAACTTTGTTTGCTTCACAACATGTGTGCGATATTAAGCAGTTTCTCAGTTTTACGCACAACTTCAATGCAAGTCCAAGGAATCTTCCATTCTCTTCACAACACTTTTACCAGAATGAGAGAATCGGACTCTATATGAAGCTTGAAAATTCCCCGAATCTCTGCAATCTTTAGACCTTGAAACATAACTTGGGCTTCAGCTTCTACAGTGGTGCATTTAGGCAAAGACTTGGCTGCAAAAATAAGGTGTTTTCCTGTTTTGTCTCTCAAAATCCGGCCTACACCTAAATTGCCATTACTCATAACAGAGCCATAAGTATTTAGTTTAATAAAATTTGAAGTAGACAGGAATACAACCACTGGTACCTTCAAACTTTTAAATTTCCTACTAATGATCATTGCAGGATAAGTAAAATCCAAATTCTAGACAGCCTTAAACGTGTGAGCTAGCAAGAAATCGTTGATAATGTTCAAAATGTGGATTGAAACTCTCCTAAAATCATGTGTTATAGCCTCAAATAAAAATTTGTTTCTAGCACACCATATTGACCATGATATAATGCAAGGTATAGCTCTAATAATATATGCAACTTCTTTACTTTTAACACCTAATGTCCAATAATGAAATAATCTGTTCCAAAGAAGAGTGTGATCTGTTCTCTGAATGTGAAGAATTTTATTAATCAGAGACCAAGCTCTTTTTCAGAAAGAACATGAGCTAAAAACATGGTGGATGTCATCTGTATTACTATTACAAAAGCAGCACTTTGATGGTAAGTGAAGATTGAAATCCTCTAACATCAGGCATAGCAAAAAGCCTATTTCATAACCTCCAATTCCATAGACAAATCATATGCTGACTTTAGGGTGAAGTTTCCTTGTTCTTTTCCAAATCAGTGTATCTTTATAGTCTGAGAAAATGTGATGTTTACCTTGGAGGACTTTCAGTATTGAATCAAGGAAGATGTTTTGGAAGATAGAAACATAGTGGTTCTGATCAGACAGAAAATCTGAAATAGATCAGACATAAAATCTGCAATAGATAGTTCTAGTTGTATCAGTTCAGTTTCTGATGTCTAAAACTGAGAAAAATGACCAATTTTTGCCTATTTTGCATGCCAGAAAGAGGATTCTCCATTAACCACCTGAACAAAAGAGTTTTAGATTGATATTTCTTGGATATCCACAATTCATTTCCAAGATTTTGAAGTTTTTTTTGTTATCTGGGGTGGACCACATGAATTGTGACCAAAGTGATTTACCTTGTTGCAGTTTCCACCATAATTTTAAGGAGACACTTTTTGTCAATGTATTAAGATCTTTTAAGTTGAGCCTATTTTCATCTTTGGGTAGAGTTAGTTTACTGTAGTTTCGCCAAAATTTTCCTTTTGTTGTTGATTGAATCTTGACAGTACCACGGAAATTTGGCAAAAATTTTACAAAACTTTTCAATTATGTGTTGGGTAGGTTTTAATACAGTAAGAATGTGTAAGGGAATTGTATAGATAATATGTTTTATTAAGATTAGTCTTCCAGCTTGATTTATATTCTTATTTTGCCAATAGTTGATTTTAAAAGTGATTGAGTCTAAGAGATTTTGATAGTAAATGTTTTTATTTCTCCATGTGAAGATTATGCAACCTAAGTATTTGAAAGGAAAAGATTTTGAGATCATTTTGTTTCCTTTTTTTTATTACTGCTTCCATTCTTGGATTAGCATGTTTAGAAAGTTAGTAAGAGGATTTTTCGAAGTTGATTTTTTGACTTGAAGCTTTCTCATAAATTTTTAGGAATCTCATTAGCTTTTCATTCCAAATTTTGAACATTTCATGAAAACTATAGTATCATCGGCAAAAGAGAGACGAGTTACTGGATTCATTGGCTTTGGGAGTTTATAGTAACCAATGTTGGCATATTGGAACAAGAAGTTAATGTTTATGGAGAAAGCTTCAACCATTAATATAAAAAGCATGGGAGAGAGGGTTTCTCCTTTCTTTGAACCTCTAGTTGCTTTGAAGAAACCAAAGCTTTCTCCATTGATTAAGACTGAGAAAAAACAGCTTTAAGGTTTCCAATTATTAGCCGATTCAAATGATCAGAGAATCCCATTTTTAAAATAGTTTAGAAAGAAAAACCCAAGAAATTATGTCAAACGGCTTCATCGTGTCTAATTTGATGATCATATTGATTCCAGGTTGTTTGGAATCAATATAATTACACATCTCTTGCATGAAAAGGACATTGTCAACTAATTCTCTTTCAGAAACAAAAGTTGTTTGTTCTGGAGAGATTCTATATTTTAGGATTGGTTTTAATCTATATGAAATTAACTTAGTGAAAAGTTTGTTTATAAAGTTACATTAGCTAATGGGTCTAAAATCTTTAAATGAGGCACATACATCATTTTTTTTGGAATAAGAGTGATGAGAGTTGCAGATATGGTTTTAGGAACAGATAAAAGATTAAGAAAGTCATTGATTGCTTCCACGAAGTCATAGTTGATTATAGACCAACAATGTTTGTAGAAGGTACGAGAGAAACCATTTGGACCAAGAACAGATTCACTATCCATATCTTTCAGAATTAGAGAGATTTCCTCCAGGTTTGTTGTCTTTAATAAGTTCTGATTTATGGAGTCTGTTATTAGAGAAGGAATGTTTTGTAGCAGAACAACAGTGTTAATGCTAGAATGATCCTGATTGTCTTCTTGAAGCAGCTCAAAGTAGAAGTTGACTGTTTCATTTCCTATTAAGTTCTGATCAGATAGCCATATACCATTTCAATTTTTTATTGAAGAGATTGATTGCTTTTTGTGTTAAGCTTTAACTTGAAGATGGAAGAATTTAGTGATAGAATCCCCTTCTTTTACCCATTGTAACCTTGACTTTTTTTGCTTCCAAAAGATTTATTTATTTTTTTAGGGCTAAAGTAAGTTCAACTTTAGCTTTGTTATGTTTAATTAAGTTTTTAGTATCTTCATTTTGTTGAACATTTTCCTCAGCAATCAGGAATAGCTCTTCAGTAGATTTTACTTTGTCAAAAATGTTGCCAAACACATTTTTGTTCCACTGCTTTAGAGCATTCTTTATGTTTTTTTTTTGTTTGAAAGAAAATTTATGCATGCCTGCTAGGTCAGTGTTTATATTCCATGAGTTTTGAATTAGGTTTATCAAGAGAGTTTATCTTCCTTTTGACATTATACTTTTTTTAAAAGAACTTTTATTAATTTGAATACTCCCCCTGTCTCATACAGATTTTCTCACTTGGTTTTTCGACACTATCACCTATCAAAATTTGAACACATATTTAAATAAATATAAGCAACAATATTATTGTACTCCCCCTTCCCAGAGAAATTGACACAATTACTTTTGGATTGGTATTTTATGCAAGATGAAGTGGAAGTATTGATGAGAAATAAAGGAAGGGTATTTCGGTAATGGAAGAGTTGACCAGTAAATTTAATCAACCTTTTGAGGGATAATATAATAAATGTATAAGCTATTTTTTGCCACTTTAGGTAAGAATTGAATTGTGCCAATTTCTGTTGGAAAGAAGAAAATAGAAATTGTGCCAATTTCTCTGGGACGGAGGGAGTATATGATATTGTTGAATTCTTCGTAACAAGTAATTTCTAAATAATAACTTTTTATTTGCTACGTAAATATATTAGTAGTCAAAAATATTTTTTGAATTGTGTAATAATGATTGTGAAATGTAGCAGAGAGGGAGTATTCTGTATCATTACAACGTGTGAAACACATTATGAGCGGAGTGGATCTCCTGACAGGCGGGCCTGTCCATAAGCTTATGAATAAACCATTTATTCTTTTACATTATACACTGCATTTGTTAAATTACATATTAAATTTTTAAAAATTAAAAATATTTTTTTATATTATATATTTTTATATTTTCACATTCAAATATATATTATTACTTGTTTTAACTTTTAAAATACAATATTTAAATTTTAAAAATATAACATTTAAGATAAAAGTTGTCTATAAAATTATGGAAAGATCGCATTTAGTTTATCATATTTGAATGTCTGGTTGTTAAGTGAAAGGTGATGAATCCTGGGATAATTCAATTACTTACCTAAAATATCATAGCTAGTGTGTCGGGTGACCACGTTATATGATGTATACTCCGAATCCGATACATAAATATATATCTCGTCAATTGTCATTTTCCCTATTTCGTGAATAACCTCGACACGTAAATTTCCATTCATACATGCATGCTTTGGGTTTATTATGTTTTTCAATTAACAAATTTATGTATTTCAAAAAATTAGAAAGTCCAGTACAGTACTGTACAGGTATATATATACTATATTAACAGAAAAATGTCAAATTATTAACATAAAAAACACTGAGCATGATTCTGTGAACTCAGAATATATTTATAGCAGAAATGGTATCCGGTAATAAATAGATCTCTCCAGACTAATTTACTAGTGAAGAATAGAATCATCAACAAAGTTTAATGTGGAATTTTAATGGCGGTCAAACTCTGCCTTAGTTGTGCATCGTTGCAGCGATGCACAACCGCTGTGGAGACTAGATTCGATGTGAGAGTTGTGGCGAATTTTTGGAAGAAAAAAAAGAACCAGTCATTTTTACCGTTGAAAGGATGGTTCTTCAATTGACACCACCACGGACAACCTCGAAACCAATACACTAGCACCAAAACCACCAATCAAAACCAGTACACCAACACCAAACCACCAATCAAAACCAACACTACACACCATCAATCGACACCACCACCGTCAATCAACACCAACTCTCCACACACATCTGCAATAAACATCGTAACACCACAAAATTTAATTGAACCCTCACCAACATTATGATAAACAATAATGAGTTAAACCCTACTTTCATTTCGAGATTTTCCTTGTATTACCAGTGGGTTGATGACGACGTCTTCACTGTAGCGCTAGCTTTTAGGGTAGGCGACGGGGAGGAACGGACATGGAAAGAGAGGATAGAGCAGTTGGGGAAGAAGAAATAGGAGAGAGGGGAGGGGAACATACTAAGGTAAAGGCTGGAGAAAGAAGAGAGAGGAAAGTGTCAATTATGATTATGCATGGCGGTTGAAATGAAAATTGTTGTTAATGGCGGCGGTTGTAACGATAACTGCTGATAGAATGTAAAATCCACAAATAATTGTGGTTGTGTGTATTCATATATATATATATATATATATATAGTGAGTACAAAGGACACACAAAGTAGGAACATATATGGAAAATGATTTATACAAAACCAATCAGAAAGAGCATTCCTTTCTTATCCTGATTTTAATTGATTTACATCTCTACTACCCCCTCTCCCTCAAGCGAAGCGGGGGACTGGTCACAACACAAATTTTGGAACACAATAACTCAAACTAAGGATGAGGTAAACCCTTGTAAAGATGTCAGCAAGTTGTAGGTCTGTAGAAACATAAATAACCTTAAGCTTGTCAGAAGACACCATCTCACACACAAAATGATAGTCAAAAGAAATGTGTTTGACTCTCTTATGCAAAATAGGATTCTGAGCAAGAAAGAGAGCACTATTAATATCACACAGCAAAACAGGAAGCACACGAGTCGATACATGTAAATCCCAAAGTAAATTTATCAACCAAGCTAGTTCCGCAGCAATATTAGCCATAGCCTAGTATTATGATTCTAAACTAGAACAAGAGACCATAGGTTTCTTCTTAGCACTCCATGAAACCAGGTTTCCACCAAGAAAAATGGCATAATCATAATTAGACCTACGAGTCTCAATATAACGAGCCCAGTCAATATCAGAATAACCTAAAATTGGTAAAGCATGTGAATTTGCACGAAACTGAAGACCATAGTGTAGAGTACCATGGACATAGCACAAAATTCGAGTAACAGGTTGGTAATGGTCATCAGTAGGAGCCTGCATATACTGACTGAGCGTGTTCACACCATAAGATAAGTCGGGACGTGTAATCGACAAATACTGTAGTGCACCAACCAAAGAACGATAAAGTGTGGGATTTTTGAATGACTTATCGGAAGAGCTTGAAAGCTATGAAAAGGCTACAAATGGGATAGCAACAGGCGCTAAATCCTGCATTCCAGCGCGCAATAAAATGCCCTTGGCATATCTAGCCTGACCAAGGAATAAGTCATCGGGAGTATGAACAACCTCCAAACCCAAAAAATATTGTAAAATGCCAAGATCGGTAATCTTGAATTCCTGATTAATCCGATCAATAAACTTCAGAATGAGATGACCATCATTCCCAGTGAAAATAATGTCATCAACATAAAATAGCAAATAAAGTAAAGAGACACCCTGTGAAAACACAAATAAGGAGGTATCGACAGAACTGCATACAAAACTCAAGCCAACCAAAAAGGAACTTAAATGTTTAAGCTAAACATAGGGAGCTTGTTTCAAACCATAAATGGCCTTGTGTAAACAACATACATAATTAGAACGTATTGGGTCTTTGTAACCAGCAGGATGCTCCATATAAATCGGGAAATCAAGAACACCATTCAAAAATGCATTCTTGACATCAAGCTACCGTAAAGGCCAATTTTGAGTGATAGAAAGAAATAAAACAGTATGAATAGTTGATGTTTTCACCACCATACTAAATCTATGATCATAATCAAAATCAGGTAATTGTGAAAAAAACCTTGAGTAACTAACCTGGGTTTGTGCCTGTTAAGAGAACCATCAGACTTGTATTTTTTAACGATACACTCATTTTGATCCAACAACATCAATATGTGGAGGAAATAAAGCACGAAGAACAGCCATCTCTGAGTCTATAACATCAACCCATTTAGGATCCTTGACTGCAGAACAATGAATACGACGCTCGGTCTTTACAAATAAAGCACTCAGTAAACCATAAATATCATAATCAGAAAAATTCTTATACCGTAAAGAACCAATGCGTGGACAAGTATCCATCAGATGTCTAGAAGAGGGACCCGCAACCAGAGATGTCAAAGATCCCGAGGTAGGCACAAAACTCGAGGTTGACATCAGCGGCAATACCAGAGACATCGATGGCAGTGGCGTTGGTGAAACTGGGCTTGACGGATCAGCCAACGAAGCTGGCAGTGTCAGAGTTGGAGGCGCGTGAAGCGCACGCACGATCGGGGTGGTCGTGAGTTCGTGGCGGCTGCATCCGCGGTTGAGCTGGCGGTGCTGACTGCTGTCGATCATGCTATTTGTCTCATTGTGGAAGACAAACACATTTTTTCTGAAGAACCCTGAGCTTTCGGTGAAATATGAAAATTCAAAATAATGGGTGATTCCAAAGAAGAAGATGGCCCAAACACCTCTGATGGAACTGACGAAGGCTCTAAAAAAACTTAAACATCTAGTGATGATAAATCTGTAACAATGCCAGTATGGGTAGCTGGAAAAAATAACTCATCAAATCGAGCATGGCAAGTGATGTAATCTTTCTTCATGAGAGGATCAAGGCATCGATAACTCTAGTACTGTGAATTGTAACCCAAAAATATAAAAGATATACTCCGAGGGGCCAGTTTATGCGCAACATATCGCCTCAAATACCGGAAATCTCAATAATCAAATGGATGAAAATTGGAGTAGTGAGGCGTAGTACAAAAAATAACTGAGAAAGGAGACTAACCAGATATAATCAGAGTAGGCAGTGTATTAATGATGTAGACTGCTATAAAAAAGAATCATACCAAAATGAATGACGAAGGCCGGAATGAAAGAGGATCGATAAATTTGTCTCTGTAATATGACGATGCTTCTTCTCTGCGCGACCATTTTGCTCTTGAGTGTAAGCACATGAAAGCTGATGATGAATGCTCTTAGGTGCAAAATGAGTTTGTATGCGATGATTCACAAACTCAGTTCCAACATCACTCTGAAAAACTTTAATGGTGGTAGACAAGTGATTCTCAACAAGTGCTTCAAATTGCATATAAGCCTCCACATAATCAGACTTTCATCGTAGATGATATAACCAAGTAAACCGAGAGAAATCATCAATAAAAATGACAAAATAAAGGTACCCGACATGAGAGACAACATGTGAGGGTCCCCAGATGTCACAATGAACTAAATCAAGTATGTGTGGTGCACGTTTTAAATTATCATTAAAAGAAAGATGCTTCTCTTTAGCCATCTCACAAAAAGTACATAAATGAAGCTTAAACAACAAACTAGTAACTGACAAACTACCAGTCATATTCAAAGATGAAATAACATAAAAAGGAACATGTACTAACCGGCTTTATTTGAATTAACAAATGAAAATAAAGCAACACCGCCATAATTTAAAATGTAGAGACCTCTCTCACTGTGTCCTCGATCCACGAGCTCCTTGGTAACCTTGTTCTGAATAGTGAAAGAAGTGTCATAAAAATAAACAACATTATTTAGATCCATTGTTAACTTGGAAATAAACAATAAATTCTTGGTGATATGGGGAACAACCAAGACATCAGATAACGTGAAATCCAGGAATTTCCAATATGGGAAATATGCAAAGAAGAACCATTGCCAAAATAAACACGACGATTACCGTTATGAGGAGGGACGCTATCAAGGTTGGAAGCTGAAGCAGTCATGTGATTGGTACCACTAGAGTCTATGCATCAATCAAGAGTGGCATTAAGTTGCTGATAATAATGTGGTTGGGTTGTGTCTGCGGAATTCGCAACATCTTCGCAAGCAACATGTGACAGTTTTTAACAAAATTCAGCAAGATGACCAGTACGATGGCACTATTGGCAGACGTAGGTGCCACCACCACCCTGTGGAGGGGTGTCACTGTCGGCCACCGCATACGTAGGTGCCACCGCATTAAGTTGCTGATAATAATGTGGTTGGGTTGTGTTTAAGGAATTCGCAACATCTTCGCGAGCAAAATGTGACAGACGTAGGTGCCACCGCATGCGGAATTCGACCACTGCATGAGGTGGCAGACGTAGGTGCCACCGTATTAAGTTGCTGATAATAATGTGGTTGGGATGTGTCTACGGAAGTCGCAACATCTTCGCGAGCAACATGTGATAGTTTGTAACAAAATTCAGCAAGATGACCAGGACGATGACACCATTGGCAGACATAGGTGCCACCGCCATCCTGTGGAGGGATGTCACCGTCGACCGGTGACGGTGTCCGAGCGCCGCCTCTTCCATGGCTGCCCCTCCGTCGCCCAAAACAGTTGCATTCTCTGCAGCGGTTAGCCTTTTCGGACCCCTGTTGAGTAGCCGAAAAGGCAGGGGCACCTGGTCCAAAAGTAGACGAGCGAGCTTTGAGTGAAAATTCTAAACCTCAGCACCAAATACAATTGTATATAAAGGAGGTAAAATATCTTTCACCATTTGAGTAGATGAAAACTGTGACAGCTTATCATTCAAGCCACGACAAAATGCAACATTAATATCTTCATTATTAAGAGGATGATCAAGAACATGCAATTCATTAAGAATGTCCCTAAAATGCGAGTAATAATACTGAACAGACTGATCATCTTGACGAATGTCATACAAACGATCACATAGATAAAGGCGACGAGCACGAGAATCATTGTGATGTGTAGTGGTTAAAGCATCCCATACTTGAGCCGCAGTGACCCTACCGTCAACTGCTGACACTGCAGAAGGAGTCAGGGATGAAAAAAGAGCGGTTTAGACTAGCTAATCTGGCTGAATTCAAGCTTCATGTGCGGCGACAGCCTCAGAAGCCTTGTCATCGTATTCCTTGGAAGCTGAGCTCACGGGAGCACCGAGACATTTGAACGAACCATCAACATAGCCAATCAATTTGACAGTTCGTAAACAGAGGTGACCTGAGTATACTAGTGAGAGTAGTTTGAATCATCAAGCTTGATGGTGATGCAGTTGATTAACGATTGAAGCATAATGGTCGTCATCAGGAACAAGCATGAACAAATCCAAACACAAAAGAAAAATCAAATCACACGAAACACACAACAAGCTTGTGAATGACAGTGGACAACTGATTTAACCTTTGTGCGTGGACTATGGAGTAGCAAAGAAGCAGCAGCGAACAACAGTAGAAACCAACGGCGAACAACGTGCAGCGGACGTGACGACGCGTGGAGACAGGATTGGGGATGCTTGGAGGCGTGTGAAGTTGGCGGCTGGTGATCTCCGATTCGCGATTGTCGGCAGTAAGGGTTAGCGGCGGAGATCGGTTGAGGACAGCGGGTGGGCGGCAACTGAGAATTTAAAAAAACACAGGGAGAAAATAAGTAAACTTTTGGAAAAAGTCAGAGAATTATTAATGAAACATGACTAATACCATAATAAAATGTAAAGCATACAAATAATTGTGGATGCATGTATTCATATATATAGTGAGTATAAAAGGGTATACAAAGTAGAAACAGATATAGAATAGTAGGATACATACAAAACCATTCAGAAATGATATTATTTTCTTTATCTTGATTCTAATTGATTTACATCTTTATTAACCGCTATTGATGGCTTGCAAGAACCGTTCCAATGTCGAAAATAGTGATGGAGCAGTTAATGCCAGGTTCTTCACTAGTGTGCTATTTCCTTAATGTAACTTTTAATTTTAAGTTAAATGCTCATTAACACTTAATCAAACAATGAAAATTACTTAAGTTTCAAGTAAACGGTCCATGAACCCTATCTTATCACTGATCTAAGCTGAACTGTAGGCATATGGGTGGTGAATTTGGCCATATATGCACACCCAGGTCCCCTTTCTACGTGTTGCCTCCTTCATCACAAATTGAAGAGATCCCGAATTTCTACGCGGCACTTTCTTTTCAATTTTCGGATATAGATTGGACGTAGATTCTCGTGTCCATTATAAGTGTCACAAACTTCCAATTTTAAACCCGACATTAATTACAAGCCTTATCCCATCTTGGACTTATGATCATTGATTCAACTTATGCTATCATAATTTTAAGTATTAAATATTAAAAAAACTATGATTGTTACGGGGTGATAGTTAACTTAAATGCAAAGTCTCGGGAAAAACCGTCTTTCCATAGACATATGGAAAGATGGGGTTGAATTGAAATTATAGAAAGGTAAAAAAAATATAGTTGTAATATTAAAATTTTACTATGCAACATGTAGGAGTAATAAATTTATGACCCGATTAATACAACCCAAAATTTTTATTTTACTTTCTTCAAATTTTCAGTTTAAACGTTGGTCTTTCCATAAGTTATGGAAAGACCGTCTTCCAAGACACAGACTCTAACTTAAATGTAAATTTATTTACTTTATAAAAATTAAATTTATTTTTATTAATTTAGTAGTTTGTAGTAATAAATTGTACTGAATTCAATTTATTTTCACTCATAAATTAATAGATCAAATCAGATCAAAAGAATAAGGTGTATGACTCCTTTAAATCAAATTGCAATGTATGAATCATGATAGATAGCTGGATTTGAATTATAAAAAGGTAAGGCGAAATTAGTCATAACACATTACAAAAAAAAAGTCTGTTAAGATGCTTATATTGTGACGTTTTTATAAGAAGCGTCCTAATAAATACATATTCGAACTCTTATAAATTAAACGTCTCAATGTTGTGTGACACATATTAAAAGTGTCCCAATATATATGTAATTAGATCATTACAAAGTATCCAATTTGCAAATTATTGAAACATAATAAATATATAATAAGATGCTTATAAAGCGACCAAGATTTTATATATATATATATATATATATGTATATCCTAATTATAAAATTGAAAAAAGAACGCAAAGAACTTGGATTTTATTCTTTAGGGACCGGGTATATAAGTGTATAATTGTGGTTGGCCTTTTCCAATTCACAGTTGTGAAGTATTCCATTAATGATATATTCCTTCAAAAGCAAAGATGATGATAAATTGTTTTTTAAAAAGAAAATAAATAATGACAGCAATAACAAAGGAAATATTTGGATAACATAATTTCACCCACAAGATAATTTCACCCACTCTTATGATAAAATGGAAGGTCTCAATACATTTATTTAAATATGTATGATGACATGAAAATCGCATATAACTTTTAAAATTTTACTTTATCAACCACCACATCATAAGTTATGGTAAGCCAAAGTTATATATTTTTTAATGAAAAGACGAGCTTATATAATTTTTTATGAAAAGACGAGCTTATATATATATATATATATATATATATATATATATATATAATTCAATGGAAGGATCATTTCATGGCGTTCAATTTTAATGGAAATTCTTCCCAATAAAATCTCACCCCATTATCTCTTTTTTTCCAGCTAATTTATTGAAAGAACTGAATTTTCCTGTTCCATTGACGAACAACTAGACCAACTACTAACAAAAACTATTTTTATACTTTTTACGATGGAATTATATATAATTATTTCTTGCCGAGATTCACTTTAAAATATTTTAATAATTATAGGCATTTCATTGCAATAAATAAAAATAAATATCAAATTACTTTATTAATACTTATTGTAAAATAAATCTATCTAATGGTTAGTCGAGTTTACAAGTGCTAAAATAAAGTTATATAAAGTGAAAAAAAGTAGTAATAGCACAAATTTATATTAAATAGTATTAATTCAAATTATTGAACGTAACTGAATTGAAATAAACTGTGAGATATGTATAACACAAGAAAAGTGTCAGGAAAGGCGGCATTTCTATTATTTTTTCTTCTAAAACGGGGGCACTAGGGAGAGTTTCTCTTATTATTCTTCTTATCTTCCCCAATCCAACTCTAGCATACTACAAGCGCAAGTCGTGACGCCGTTCGTGGCGGAGGAGGTGGTAGAGACACCTTCTTGAATCCCTGTGTGACGCTGTTTAGTCAGAGCGGAGCGCCGACACTCAAGCTCAGCAAAATCCAATCGCCATCGAAGAGAGATGAAGACGAGTGGCATTGAGGGTTTCTGATTCAAGATAAGGTAGAGTCGAGGTTTCGAGCGGCGGCACTAGGTTTCTGATTATGTGGGTTCCGCAGCGGGGTTAGGGTTCCGCGGGATGATGGTTGTGGCAGGGCAACGGTTGCACCAGTAGCAAGGAGGCAGGGTTGGTGTGGTGGTGTGGCGGCAATGGTGGTGTGGCGGCAATGGTGGTGTGGAGAATCTGGTTGGGCGAGGTGTGGTGAATCGGTGGTGGACGAGGTTTCCTGCGTTGTGGTGGTGAGATTTTCATATCGATAGGGAGTGGCGACAGAGCAATGACGGTGGGTAAGAGTATAATTATTCACACAAATTAAGCTTTTAGCATGAGGGACATTTTTGTCATTTCAAGTGTGGTTAGTGGCCGAAATATCAAGGTTAATGCAGGAAGTGCAACTTGAGGGTTATATTTGCACTTTCATTAATTAGTTTTTTTTTTTACTTTCAAACGATTGAGGGTTATATTGACACTTTCACAATTGTAGGGTTTAGGGTTATATTGGTATATAGCCAAAATATAATGACACTTGTATATAAAAACAAAAATTATTACATTTTGAAATTACTTATTGGAAAAATACTTCATTATTTATTTTTCAAAGTTTTGTTTATGCCGATTAACCATCAAATGAGGTTATTTTATAACTAATGTAACTGATGAAATAATTTGATGCATGTTTTTATTTATTACAATGAGACCCTTATAACTTTGAAAAGTTTTATAATGTATTGCAATGTATAAATAGTTATAATTTGACCCTAAATATTATTTAAACAAATTTTTTTCATAATTAGCCTATCTGTTAATCGGTTTAAAATGAAAATTTCTCTACTAATTTTAGTTTTAAGTAAGTTGACAGTAATTTTTGGCGAACTCGTTCATTTCGTCTCATTGTTCGTTTAAAGCTTCCAAACGTATGGTAAATATTGTGACAGCTTTTCGACAAGCTATTTCATCATTCGTGCGTTCTCTAACACACATGATTAGAAATCTACGACATTTCAAGCTTTGGTAATTTTGAGTTCGTATATACTGTACTTTGTTGCCAAAATTATGTTTTGAAAAGCAAAAAATGATGCACCAAAATTGTACATCAAGAATATGAGAAAAAACTTACCAAAATAAAATAAAATAAAAGTTGATTTTACATGTCGTATTTTACCATTAATGACTTAGTGTTAATTATGAACAAGTGCATCCGTGAAGTGATTCCCATCAATTAATATTGAAAATGAAGGAAATTAATTAGTCGCCCTAATTTGGATAAAGCAACAAATTATAGGTCTAATCACCTGTTGATAGCTGTTATGGCTCCATGTTATCATCTTTTCGATTTCACTATGTTTTATTTTAATCTAGTTTATTTCAGTTATAAGCTACTGCTTTTACTTCGATGAAATTTAATTTAGTTTATTTCTATCACCACTATTTTTAGTTTGTTAAATTTTAATTTAGTTTAGTTCAATTCGGTTCAGTTCAGTTTAATTTAATTTAATTACTCCCTCTGTCCCAGTTCAAGCTACACACTTTTTGGTCAACTTTCTTATACCATGTTTGACCATAAATTTTAACCAGTATATAGATACAAATATCATTATGTGAGATATCATTGGATTCCCTGCATGATGTA
>JAULKM010078959.1:0-27633 GCA_032355605.1 Rubia tinctorum
AGTTGGCAAAATTCCTCTTCCTATTCCTAGAGGCCATATCAGCAGATTCCAAGATTGGTATTCTTTCGGGACTTACATAAATTCTTTTCATTGAGGACCTTGGAATGTAGTTGTTTGAAGATTTTCCATTGGCTACTATTATTGTCTCCAAGTCCTGCACCCCAGAGGTTCTTTCCATTGTTTCAACAACATCCAAAAACTCCTCATCTTCTCTTGTGTCTCTCTGTTGACGTGAATCTCTTTGGACTGTTTTACCACCTTGTTGAGGAATCTCTAGAACTGCCATTGCCCGTCCTGTTTGATTCTCCACAGTCGCTTTAGTCCCCACTGGAATCCATGCCTCCGCCGTTTTGGTGTTTTGTAATCTCTGCTTTGGTATTCCACATTCAGACTTTTGATGACCAATCTTGAAGCATTTGGGGCAATACTTAGGGTGATCCTCATATTTGATATCATACCATTTGCTATCCCTTTTCGAACCGAGTCTGATTCTAGTTGGGAACTTTGTAGTGAGATCCATTTCCACGCACAGTCGGATCGTGGAAGGCCTTGTGTGGTTTAGCGTCAGTTGGTCTGCGAAAATGAGTTATCAAATTCTGCTAGCAATAAGTGGAATGGAATCAGAGTGGAGATAGTATGCTGGGGGGAATTCTACCGATAACCAGACGGGAACCACCGGTGGCTCCTCCTTGACATCAAAGTTCTTTGTCCACTTGACAACTTTCATTATTGAGCCTCCGAGATTCCAATTTATCTTGATCCAACATCTTTGGATATCCTCATCCAGATCAAACTTGATGAAAATGTGTCTCCGATCTAGGGCTGTAATTATGGGCTCACCTTTGAAGCCGATCTTTTTGAATTGGTGGCGTACAAACTCCAGTGATGGCCTACCCCTTGCAAATTTGCCGATTAGATTTCTTCGGAATGGCTCCGAGAGTTGGTCGATTTCATCGTCGTCGAAGAGCACCGCAATTTCGCCTTTGTATTCTGTAATCGGGTTTAGTATCAGTGAAGGTTTGTTTTGTTTTGTTGGTTGTTGAGTGAGGGCAGCCCTGTAAGTGGTTGGCGGACTCGCGCCAGAGGGCGGAGCCGCCATGGGGTTCCGGTGGCTCTGAGCCGTTATCAGCGGATTATAACCGTTGTTGGGTGATTGCAGGTTTTGATAATAGTTGTTTAATCAAAAGGTAGAGAGATAGGTAAAGGTAAAAGTAGAGAGAAGTCAGAGGAAATTAGGATCGCAGGACGGTGCGTTTGATCGTAAAATAGGAATATCAAAATGCACTTGAAACTTGATTTTACAAACTAAGATCTTTTTTTTCTTAATAGAAAACCTTATACATGGTTTTACTAATAAGTTAATAGTACATTTTTCTTTAAAAAAGAACATACACATGGTATTTGTTAATACCCATCGAGGCCGCAATGGATGGTCGTAGTTAATTATAAAATTAGTGAAATATCTAGTAAAATATTTAAATCAAGTGGACAAAATCAGCATGTAAATTGCACAAAAACCAAAACCTCCACGTGTTCGATACTTTCTTCTTTCTCGAGCCCATATTATTGAAAAATTTTAGTGCACGTTTAATCTTTACAATCCTAAGTCTCTTCAAAATATAATAACATAGGCACAAATTTTCTATTTGCCAAAATCTTGCAAAAGAATGCACGATGATCGTATTGGAGATGGCGAGATTCATATTTTCATAAAAGCCTCAATCAATAGTGAAGAGAGGCCTATTAAAGGCGCCATTCAAAGGCGGTTCAAGGGTATTTTGAGGAACCGCCTTCCAAAGGGTGTTTCAAGTTCGAGACTTGGCCATTTGGATCTCCTTTCTGAGGTAGGCAGTTTAATTAGGTTAGAAGGCAATTTTATAAGAACCGCCTTCTATTTCTTGATTTCGAAGGTGGTTTGTCTAGTATCCGCCTTTAATTGTGTTGCATCAAAGGCGGTTATGCCTAACCGACTTCCATCAGCATTGGTTTTGAAGTTGGAACCATGATCCAAGCCTAGTTCTGAACTCGAAACAGTCTAGTATAACCATGATTAAAGTGTCAAATTTAGTTACGATCTCATAACCTTGTTGGGGGTTGTCTTCCAAATTCAAAATAGACTTTGAAATTGTGTGTTGTTTCCTATAAATAGTTTCAACTCAGAACTAGTTATAAGAGTTCAAATAAATGAATCCTCCAAACATATTTAAGTTTTTTTGAACATTTGTGGGAGATTCTAACACCATTTTTGTGTTTTTTTATGAACTATAATTGAGTAAGGAAAGTATGTTTTTCACCCACATTTCTTAACTGGATGAATGAATGCTATAGGTTACTTTGGTTATATATTTGTGTTTAATGTGTGGGTTAGGGTTTTCATTTTGAGGGTTATATAATCGCTGAACTAAGAGTATTGAATGTCATATGAACGTAGGTAGCCGGTAGTGGATTGCACTCAAATTAATTGGTAAGGATCTTCAAAATTCCCCCGAGTACAGTTATTTGGTAGAATAATTTATTGTGCTTGCGTTTGAACATGATTTTAAGAATGGCGTGGTGCGTTTACGTTGCCCATGTAAGGATTGTACGAATGGTTTTTTTTGGGAAAGAAGAGGTTTTTTTATCATCTTGCCATGCGTGGGTTTAAAACTACGTACACTTCTTGGGTGTGGCACAGGGAAATTGTGACGGCTACCGTTGAGGATGTTCAAAGTAAGGAAGCCGGTGATCTAGATGTAGATGATAGGCTGGATGAGATGGTTGAGAACATTGCTAGAGAGTTTCATGGTTAATCTGAGGTCCTGGAAGCGTTGATAATGACAAGAAGACAACTTCATATATGGGGTCAAAGCATTCAGTTTTTAGTGCCACTTTGAGAATGATGAACTTGAAGACCAAATTTGGGTGGACAGATAAAGGGATGATCGAGACTCTTAAATTTGTTAAGGAATTGCTTCCAGAAGGTAATCCTATGACTGGTAGATTGTAGCTTGCAAAAAGGATTATGTATCCTATGGGTTTGGAATTACAAAAAAAATCCATTCTTATCCAAACGATTGCATTTTGTACCGGGGGGAGGGTGAAAGATAAGAACAAAAAAACATTTCGATTATATGGTGAGTCTCGATACAAGAAGAAGAAGGGTGGAATTTCTATCGGTGCAAAAGTGGCGTTGGATTAGAAGGAAAAAACACCAGCTGTTTTATGGTATCCCCAATCATACCACGACTGAAGAAATTGTTTTCTTGTAAAGAATATGCTAAGTTGAGGCGTTGGCATGCAGAAGGAGTTTGATTGGAGGATAATGGGATGGTGAGCTATGGGAGAAGGTTGATGCCATATACCACGAGTTTGGAACCGAGCCCCAAAATATGAGGTTAGGCCTATCTACTGATCGAATGAATCCATTTGGTAATATGAGAAGCACACAAAGCTCTTGGCCTATTATGTTAGTGATCTACAATCTACCCTCATGGCCAATAATGAAATGAAAGCACGTGATTCTATGCATGATGATTTCGGGCCCTAAGCAACCGAGTAATGATATAGATATTTATCTTTCTACTTTGGTGAATGATTTTTTAAACTTTCTTTAAAGTACGTGTCCGAACCTATGATGGCAGCATGTAAGATTATTTCTTATTGAAGGCCTTATTGTTTTGCACGATTAATGATTTCCCGGAATATGGGAATTTGTCCGAGTACTCGCTCAAAGGTCACTTTGTGTGTCCAGTTTGTGAGAAACAAGCTCATTTTTGTCAATTGAAACAAAGATGTAAAACTGTATATCAAGGTCATATGCGGTTTCTAACCGATGGACATCTAGGGTGATCAACAAAAAAATGGTTCAGTGGTGAAGCAGCGATAAGAGGACCACCTGTATCATTATTGAGTGTTGAGTTATTTGAAAGTGTTAGGGGGTTGTCTAACAAGTTTGGAAAGAAGAAGCGAAAATCGTTCTACGAGGGAATTTGGAATAAATGTTCTATTTTTTTCCGACTACTTTATTAGAAGAATATAGACATCAGAAACTCTCTATATGTAATACACATTGAGAAAAATGTGTGTGATTCTTCAGTTGAGACACTTATAAATACCCCTGAGAAAATAAAAGATGGGTTGAAGGCCCGTCTATAATTGGTCGTAATAGGTATTAAGAAGAGTTTCAGTCATATGGTCATGGTGATGATAGTTATCTTCCTCATCCTATTATTCAATGGCACAGTCAGAGAAGAAATCATTTTTTCATACACTTAGTAGTGTTAAGGTATCGGGGGCTTATTTGTCAGAAATTAGTTCATGTGTATCCGTAGCTGAGTTGAATTAGCTGGTTTCAAATCTCATGATTTCCACAACCTAATGCAGGAATTGAATACCATAGTCATAAGGTCGTCATTGCCCCTCTCCCCCTCCATGTTAGGTTATACATTACGAAGCTTTTCCTGTTTGTCAAGAGTATTTGTTCCAAATCTATCAGTGTGGCCAAACTCGACCGGTTGCAAGCAATGATTATTGAATTTTTGTGAGAATGGAGATGTACATTCCACCACCGTTCTTTGAAATAATGGTCCACTTGATTGTTCATTTGGTTCAAGAGATCAATTGGTGTGGTCCTGGTTTTTTGAAATTGATGTACCCGTTCGAGAGGTATATGAAAATCTTCAAACATTTTGTAAAGAACAAGTACAAGCCTGATGCAAGTATCATGTAACATTATGTGGTGGATGAGGTAATCAAGTTTTTCATTGATTATTTAGATGAGGTAAACTTAGCGGGCCTTCCTAAGTTTTGACATGAAGGAAGACTAGATGGCCAAGGGGCAGGACAAGGTAATTTATTTAGCCCTACTGCCGAGGATTTATGTGGTGAGCATCTTTATGTTCTCCGGAACCACGAGGATGTTGTCTCCTATGTAGAGATTTATATGGATGAGATAAGGTTGGTGCATCCGACTTTCAATGAAGTACAAGTTCTCCAACAACACGGTAGGACATTTGTATCTTGGCTTAGCAGTCACGAAGAGGCTGGAAATCATTCCGAAACAGTTAAGTGGTTGGCTCATAGACCGCTTGGTACACTTCTTTCTTATAAAGGAAATGATATCAATGGTTTCTTATTCTGCACAAAATCAATGGAATATATGGGGGTATCACAAAATAGTGGTGTTTCTCTTTTCTCAGAGGCATTACACGTCATAAATGTAAGCAAAATAATATAATATACGCACACATGCATTATTATGGAACCATTTTAGAAATATGAGAGCTTGGCTATGTGACAATGAGAGTGCCCATATTTAAATGCCAATGGGTTTATCTTAGCAATGGACAAAAAACTGTGGAGTTGAGATTCACCTTAGTTGATCGAAGTCGGGTTGGTTGGAGAAATGACCCATTCATATTGGCCGAACAAGCTCATTAAATTTTATATGTAAAAGATCTCGTCGACCCTAAATTGGAAATAGTTGTCGAAAGTAAGAGAGCATTCATTGAGGAGTTCAAACATGATGATGTGATAGGATATGGTCACAATGGAATCATAGGATCGAACAACGAAGGGATCTTTCTTCAAGAATATGAGTCGAGTTTGCATCGTTATTTAGCATGTATAACCATGATGAAGGAATTTGGGTTGATGGACAAGGGAAAATCACTAAGAAAGAACGGGGCAGAATAGGAAGCCTAAAAAGGAAGTAAGACTTTGATTAACATGAAAATTTTGTTGTTTTCTTGAAAAGCACTATAGATGTGAGATACTTCCTAGGTCGAAGCTAGTATCACCTAATTTTGTCATATAAAGTTAATACATCATTCTAGCCCCTTCCTTTATGCATTAGTTTTCATTCAGTCTTAGATTAACAAATATGAACTCGACATAAAGATTTTTTCATTGCAAACAAAAGTAAATGCAACAATCACGCATAGTTATCACTCGTAAACACATCCTCCACATTGACCATTGACCAAACAAATAAAAAGACTAAATATTTTTGGGTTCATTCTTGAGGCTAACACTAAATCGTGGCATAATCACAATTAGTTTGTACATCCCAATTTTAATCGTGGAATAATCATACATTAAACACAAGAAATAATGATAATTAAAGCAATATATAGGAATAATCTTGTAATCTATCATTAACTAAACATGCTTAGCAAATATTTTCAAGCATAAATAAAGTCTAATCTACAATAACCCATAACAAGAAATGTTTAAAGATACTAAACATAGTGAAATATATGAAGAGAGAATAAAAAAGTACAGTTTGAAACCCAAAAATTTGTCTCCTTATATTTCTTGAGTAAAGTCATAAACATTCCCATGCTTCGACGACGAATAGGGTGCGGCCACGTGGGGAGGGTGGACGACTCTGAGGGTCTCTTTATAATTCTCCAAATAAATTGGTTGTAGAGTGAATAGTATAAGTGGATGAAAGCGAATAAATATTTATTAATATAATAAAAGTTAGGTAAGGTTGTGGATAAAGATTGTTAAGTAGCACCACTCCATCAAAGCATCATGGTGGGACTAGTTCTTAGAGGAGTCCACTTCATTGCGTGAACCCCATTCGATATTCAATAAATTCTACATTTCAATTTTTTTAGTGCAATTTTATTGTAATTATTACGAATGATCAACATCATTGTAATTAATACAATTTTATTTATAGTATGTATTTTTTGTTATATATTTCAATTATGGTCCCTCGCTCCAAAATTAAATTGCACATAATATATTTCACAATTTACAAATTGCATATTTTACAGTTTACATGGATAACCACATACGTGTAGTAATGAAGCTTTTTTTTTTATTACGAATCCATTCATAACAATTTCATATTTGATAATTCTCTTGTTTATCAGGGAATCATAACCTTTTTTCTCCGTGGTTTCAAGGTCTGGAAGGATTTTTAAAGGTGGAGATCTCATCAACATCAGAATTGGTATTTTGACCATGACTGGATAAACTGTAAACCCTTCATTACCATCCAAATAAAAATGGTTCTAGTCAGTTTCCCTATAATAAACCATGGATGTCTGTTTGTTTTTTTCCAGATAAATGTTGAGTAATTGTTATGTAATTGTTTGTTTGAAGAAAATATTCTTATTTATAAATTATTTATAATTTAAAAAAAGAACAGTGCTTTATGCAATCATAAAAACAAAAAAACAAACTCCCAATAAACACACAATCCCAATTACACTTAAAATTGTGTGCACGTGTTTGATAAGTGCCAGTAACGTGCGTGCGTGACTTTTGAAGGTGGCAGAAACTCATGGACCTTCAAGTTTATTCGAATCCAAAACGTCGAAATTGAGGTCAAATATAGGCATGCATAAGCACAAAAATAAAAGGCTTAAAAATATTTTTGACTTCTTATTTTTCTTGCTCTTATTTCTTCTTATATGCAGTTTGGAGACATGAGACTTTCCTTGAAGGTCATTGTAGCTGTTAAAAATCCTCTTTGCATATAAGAGACCGTCATTATGCTAATTATATGTTAACCATTGCTTCCCTCACTCCGGTATGGTCTGAACATTCTCATACGTAAGATGACCTTAAAGCACCCTGATATGAAACGCATGGACCGGTTACCAAAACCAACACCACTAGGAAGTGGCACTTTCTCGAATTTCTCACGAATCAGATCAAAAAACTATTACAATAAAAGCCTGATTGTGAAGATTAAGAACCAATCAATGAAGGTGATCTAGAAACACCCGGAGCTCGGAAACAGAATGCAAGTAAGCTGAAAATCGAATTCGATTCTATCTAGACCGAGAACAAAGAGGTAAAATCTACTAATTAAGAAATATAAAATCCACTTGATTTCGTATGAACTCAAAAATTAAAGGGCAATGCAGGTTTCTTGATTTTGCCAAAAAAATATTTTGTTTTGGAATCTTATCTGGAAAAATGAAGTGATGTAATATAATATCACGTTAAATTTTCTATCAAAACTCGGGATGATATTTCTTGGACAAATATTTCTCCTTGTCCTTCAATTTCTTCAACTTCTTTTTGAATTTCTCCTCTGCGGCCTTAAGTTCCATCTTGAACTTTGCATGCTCCTTCTCGCGAACAACCTCAGTCACAGCATCGAGGGGGCCTGGAAAAAAAGAATAAGGCACTCGTGAAAATGCAGGAGGATTGTATGATCGATTGGACAACTGCGAAAACCTAACAAAAAAAATATCATATTAGAGATTTACTAGAGTAGATAACGAAACAACAATTAGAGGGGAGAAATAACTCACCAAAAGGGATCCTTTCCCACTTCTCTTAGAAACTCCAGAGATTGAGGAGGGATAACATCGTTGCTCGAGCTCAGTTTCATCTACCTAGGAGTCTCGATGAAGGATTCAATCCTTCGCCTTTTTTGAGATCCCTCTAGAAAAGGAGATCTCTAATGGTTTCTAGCATTATCAATGGCAATGTGCTGAGTAACACCAATCATCGAAGAGGGTCCTGTAGCAGGGTGGATGGCGTCTCCGACCATGTCTTATTCGAGAGCGTCAAGAATATTCACTACACGAGAGAAATGCAATTATTAAACTCGATGAATGGGCTAAAAACAAGAAAGGATTATAAACAAAAGATAAATAAGAGGGTATTGAATCTCATCCGAAGAACCTTCGGAGGCATCTGAAAGAGCTGGTTCCTCAATGGGCACTCCTCGAGAATGGTCTTGCGATAAAAAATTCTTAACATTAGACAAACTCTCTTTAACTCTCTTTCTCTTCGTACTTTCCTCGAAATTGGGTTGGAGATTTAGACCCCTCGAAAATGTTCTCTCGAGGACTCGATGGACGGCCGAGGCGTAAATATCATCATAAATCCCCTTAGGCCAAACAAAAACTTTCCTTTTCTTAGTATTGAGAAGAAAATATCTAACAAGTGGGGCCTCAGGAATTCAAAAGTGCGCTACATCATCGCGCAGATCTTCGGGGATGGTATATCTATGTTTCCTTGTCTCAACTATAACGCTGGAGTTACATCAAGGAACTTGGTAGGCTCCATAGCTATCGAAGATAAATGCCTCATCCCGCCATTCATGTTGTTCAAAAGATGAAGAATGAATTTTAGCCCCACTATCCTCTTTTCTAGAGCATAAGTCCCTCTCACTTCCCGATTGCTAGATAGAAAGTATAAGGCTCGAAATAGTTCATATCAAGGGTCAACACCAACCTCCTTGCATTGAACTAGGAAATCCATAATAATTAAAATGACGTTAGGGTGTAGCTAGGATAAACTAACATTGAATCTGTCCACCAGGTCTGATAAAAGGGTAGGAAAAGGGAAACGTATCCCAAATTTTAAATGTTTACTATAGGTGATCGAATTTCCTATGGGTAGAGTGGTTGGAGATTCATCCTACTCAAGAATCTTGAGACTGGCATCTAAAGGTATTTTTTGGTAAGAAGCGACGACATCGATGTTTTTTCTCACCTCTCTAGACATCACATATGTTTCACTCGAGCTATAATCTCCCTCTCCACTCAACAAGAGCCTCGAAGACTATGAATTTCCTCTTAGAGCAAATTTAGGAAATACCTCCCTTTAACCTCTCATCCCTCGGAGCCTCTACGAGCTCCGAACCCTTACCCAAACGCCTCATTAAACCATCACCCTTTCCACCGCCTAATGCGTAAGATGTTTCCTCACCAAAATTACTTCCGGCTGGAACTCGCCGGTATTTATAAAACTGCCACCCAAGAGACATGATTTCAGACCCTCAAAACCATCCGGAGACCTACCAGAAACTGGAAAACCCTCACCCAAGGTATGAAAGTTTGCACTCTCAGAAATAGTCTTTTCCGATGAATTTTTAGTCTATTCCTACAAACTCTCTCCTAAATTAGTGTGATTCTCGGAATTCATCTCAGGAGAAACTGGGGAAGAGGAGTTGAAAGATTCTAAGATTCTGAACAGGGGCTAGAAGAAGAATACATAGCGGTAAAAGAGACTTGCTTGTTGAAAATCAGGATTGTGAGTTGGGGAGAGAAAAATTCTGAATCGTGAAGCTTAGAGTAAAACCCGTAAAAGAGAAGAAGTTAAATGAGGAAGACTGATAGTTTTTGGAAAGATAATGGATATCGAGAGAGAGCAATGATTACCTAGGGAAGAGAGAAGCCCGCAAAGGCGTGAATGAGTAGGGGAATTCTTATTTATGATACCACACGCACTCCACTTTCCCGCTATTTTCTCTTCCATGCGCGTCCTTGTAAATTCTAAAACTAGGTCATTATTTTAGGAAAACCTAAGTGCTCATCCGATGCAAATAATCTCGAAGACCAGGTAATCACAAAGTCTTAATCACCTTCTAAGACAATTAGAACATGTTCCTAGTCCTAGAAGAAATCGAATTCCAACTATTCAAATATATGTATCTTCGAAACTAGAAGATCATATCACCGTTCGAATATATAGATTTTCAAACCTGGAATACAACTTAGGAGCTGTTTAGTTCAAATAGGGTAAGAGAAAGGAATCATGAAAGGGAAAGGAAGAGAAAGGAATAACCCTACTTTGGTTCAATTGTGGAAAGGGCATCAAATTCTTTCTCTTTCCTTTTTTTACTGTTTGGTTCACATATAATGGAAACAAATATTCATTTCTAGCATTTTTCATAAAATAACATACATTATTTCACATTATCAAATCTGCTAAAAAATCTAAAAGTATTTCATGAATTATTTTCATACCCAATTCATATAAAAATATTTAATATAAAATATGTAGTTAATCATCTTAAATTTATTAATAAGTTGTATGTGGTGAAAAAATATGCAAATTTAATTTGTCTTCATCTATTCATAGTTTTTCAGGTAGCTTTTGATGATATGTTAGGCAAAGAATTCGTTGGGCCACCAGGCCCAACCCTATAAGGAAAACTAAAGGCCATGAGCAATCTGATAGGGCTCCCTATCAGATGAGTTAGCCATGAGCCTCATTACAAGATAAGGAAAAGGATTAGGTCATCGGAAATCACTATTAGGATTTAGATATAAATACAAAGGCATGTCATTTTATTTAATTCACTCACTATTCATTAGCTTAGGAGGTAATTTTGACTTTGGTACTAGAGAGTTTCCCCTTAAAACATTTCGGGCCTTGTTTTTCTGTGTAAATATAGAACAACACTTGGATCGGGTCATAGAAGCATAAGGAAGAAATGTCTGAATATTTAGAACGTAGGAAAAAATGACTGAATATCATTGAATAGATACGAAGACCTTGATATTGGATGAGAGCTCTGCATTTCAGGAAAGAACCGAGGTATTAAAGTTAACTCAACTATTGCAGTAATTCATGCAAAATCTTTGAGAACTTGCATTTATGATGTTTTCAGATGTTTCAACCATAGTATTTTTTGAAAACAACATAACCCCAACTATTAGTACATTAGAAGTAGCGTTGAAAGATATATTCAGCAAAATGGACCTCTCGAACCCTTTTCTAGCAGTAACCATCCCGGTATCTGTTATTCAAAGTGAATATGGCTAGTTCCTTGATTTTGTAGAACACAAATATGGCAAGCGCAGAACCTCGTATTTTCCAAGCCAATATGGCAAGAGAAGTCTCCCATATTTTCCATTTCCATTTATCACCTGTGAAAAGAAAGTCACTCACACAATCATACTATTTCTATTCTTTGATTAATGTATGAATTAATCGCGTGTTTGGGACCAGTTACTTATCTGGAGAATCAATTGTGAACAAAAATTAAATTGAATTATGAACAAACTCAACCCGCTCACGAACAGATTAACTCAACTGAATTACTTAAAATAAATTTACATCGAATCATTTTGAATTATGAATTCTCTAATTAGTTTCTTTTGAGAAAAGAAATCTTATCTAACTAGTCAATCACAAGTAGAATTTTGCTCGAACTATCATAAAAAAACACAACTGGATTGTTTATTTAACTCGCTGTGTTATTAAATAAAAAAAATGAAACTTAAAGACATAATACGATTTAGAAAGTGCTCGTACAGCTCGTGATCACGATTATAATTTTGCTTTTTCGGCCTAGAAAGTCATTAAAACAACATATATTTAAAACCTATCACCAGAAGAAATGACTCAATATTTAGAACGTAATAAAATTTGGTTTTACCTAAATTCGTTAGTTACCCCAACTATGTTTCAACATTAGTTATCTAACCAAGTATATAAATATAAGAACAAAAACACACAGCTTGGTTACACAGTTCAGTGAAATTCACCTAAGTCTGTGGGGCATAGCCCAGTTTAGAAAAAATTACTTAATTGGAATGACAAAGTACAAGGTACACCATAAAACTATACTTATCTTTTCTAATTACAACATGTGGATTTTTCAAGCTACACTTGCTACCGATCTGCCTTGATCAGAGTCCATCTGACCTCGATACTCGTCGACGCTGGATCTTCTCCTTCCGATGAATTAAGGCATCCAATTTTGAACTTGTATCAAAAGGGTTTTGATCATGTTGGAACACAACTATAAGCTCCCGGCTATTATGATTATATGAAAACCTCAATGCAGACTTTCTCCAATTAAATATGTAAGAAGCTCAACCAGAATGTCAATGTATATAAAGCAGTCGCACGTAGCAGATTTCTTATGTGAATGGAATTCCATCTCCACAAAATATTCTGATGACAATCAAATCCCTTAGAGATAGGGATTACTAAATCTAATCCTTTAAAATAAGAAATTAGAATATTTCGTCCATATCTTCACCAATAACACTATACCAACTCCAATTCCATAAATCTAATCCAATCCCATAAATATAAGAATTTATATATTCTCCAATAGAAACATCCTGAACAAAATATAACTCTCCTCAGATATTTCTCAACATTCCTTATCACACAAATCATACATTCTTTGATGTTACAACATAACACTTCCATATTTGCATAATTTCCACAACTTTTCAATTCAAATAAACTAGATTTTACAATCTCCCCTTTTGGAATTTTGTGGACTCATCAACCTTTTGGACTTTCAAATCGACAGCTATTCAAATAGAGTAATCAAAGCACTATGGATGTTGGAACACAATTTCAACCATACTAAGCTCCCCCTAAATTCCACGGCTCCAGCATCCAAAAATACTTCAACATCCATGTTGGAACATCAAATAGACAGTCAATAATAAACGATATTGTCAAGACAGATTTTAGCTCCATGTTGGATCATCAGTCCAACTGAGTGTCAACAAGCCGGGAGTGTTGAAAAAATATCCAATTCTGCCAAGCAAACAAGAAATCCAAAATTCCCATAGCTTCAAGATGGACCCAAAATAACAACAAGAAATCCAGCAACCAAAATCAATCCAAAAGTACTCCCCCTTAGAGCCATTAAACATGCCAATTTTTTTAAAATTTTAATCATCAGTCTTTAATTTGCAGTCTCTGTTTCCATCTGGGTCAACTCAGCTTCCAGTGCAGCAAGCTGAACTTTCAGTGCTCTAATCATGGCTTTAACCACCACTTTCTTGAGCTCATTTGCCTTCTTCACAGATTCACTCGAGAGGTTACCAGCTTCAAATATTTTCCATGGAAGATCATTAATCTTTCTCATACAAAAGGTTCTGGAGTTTTCCTTAACAAGGTTAGGGTAGACATACACATCATCATCCTCCACTGCCACCTTTCTTGCTTTGGCCACTGCTGTGAAAATACAAAGACGTAGGAGTGAATTTTTCTTCTAGAACGACACAGTCTGGAAAAAAATGTTTTTAGAATAATTCGGCCTAAATTCACTATTATTTTCTTCCCAACACAGTATATAAGTTTGTCCATTCCTCTGGTTAAGGCTGAGGATCTGTTGAGGGCATCCATCAGTTTATAGCAATTAAAGAGAGACGAAAATATCTACTGGTCAACCATGACATAGAAGCATTACTCTGGGCCAGCCACTTGGATGCTAACCCACTAGAAATTTCATGCAATATTTGATCATTTGTTAACACCGAGTCCTCAGTATATGGTTCCACAAATTATGGTGTGCTTAGTCCAAGAATTTTATTTATTCTGTCAGCTGAAAACCTGATCACCTTGCCCCCTAACATATATCCAGCTGTACCATTTTGAATCCACATCTAAATTTTCTTCCATTACATTGGAATAAATTCCTATACAAGCTCCCTGTTGTAATCTGTGTACACTTTAGAAGAAACAGAGAAACCCGGATGCTCCAAGATAGCTGAAAAACCACTCCCTTTGTAGATTTTTTAATCCAGCGACCTTTCTGCTAAGATATTCCTTTCACTGATTATATCCCAGCTATCCTGAACATTAAAGAAATCATCATCCAATGCTCCATTGGCTGAAGATGCTAACCTGGAACTCTACCCTGTCTCCTTCTTCACTTTCTTCTTTTTCTTCCCTGGCTCTCCTAATTTTTTCTGGATAAAAAAATTTCCTCTTTGATCTCTTTTTTGAACCAACTCATCCAGTACATCATTAGTGGCGTGGACAAGGTCCTCCATATCTTCTTTTTGAGTTGGAACATCAGCTTCACCATCAGTCTCTTCACTGGTTTGTTCTTGTTTTAGAACGTCCTCTACATCTACTACTTCAATTTCTTCCACATCCTCCTGGCTTGATGTTAGAACATCATCAAGGCCATGCTCATTATCCTCTAACTTCTCTTCGTCAACCAGATACTGATTTGATGTTGGAACATTATCAGCAACAATGTTTTTTTGCAATACCTTCATCTCCCCTTGTCTCCATCTCAGGGGTCTGGACATTCTTAGCTTCACCATCTTCATTTTCTTAATTTTTCTCTTCTTCTATCTTAATATGGGTAGGGGCACCTCTCAAATCACAGCCTTCCTCATCAATATCCATATCAACAGTACTTCCCTCAACATTCTCATTTCATGTTTGAACATTACAAGTATCACTGACTCCCATATCTTCCTCATCACATTCTATTTCAATCACTGCATAGGGTATAACCCTAAGCCTCGTTAACGTTTTAGTTACACTAGGGTCGTAAATCTTAACTGCCTTATACACAGAAGAGCTTAAAACACTAAAACTCTCTGGCCACTCATTCAATATCCTCAATCTGAGTCTCCTAGGATCATATGCCCTAGTATACACACATAATTTTTCGGTCTTCATACTCTATACATGATAGTTCAGTTAATCTGCGATCCCAATATTCCATGTACCGAATATCACCAATAATCTCCTTTAAAAGATGACTAAGATCATACCCATTAATTTTTCTAGACATAGACTTATACCCCTCAAGTCCACTCTTTTATTGTGCTTCAAATAAAAATCTATACAACGATCAAATAACTTGAAAGTATGACCATTAAAGATAAAAGATTTATCCCAGAATACCTTAACGGGGATAGGCAAAGAGGGAGCCTGCTCTTGCTGAGTCAAAGATACAAGTTTATCTCCTGGTTCTTAAACACCAGCACATGGCTCCAACATTGTGCTCTCTCTCAGGTTTATCTTCTGCTCAGGTTCCCCAAGAAGCTTCTTGAAGTTCTTGTTGTTTTCCATGGTGAAAATTTTCTATGGTGAAAGGCTGCAAAAAGGTTTCTGAGAGCCCTGTTATTTTCTACCTCTTTGTTGTAGGGTTTTGCGGAAAATCCGAGCACAATCTTACACAGTCAATTAAATTCCAAGATAATAGGGAGAAGAGTTGCGGGAAAGAGAAGATGGAAAGTTAATATTTGAAAAGTTACATTTCTTTCTCCAAACCCGCAATATACATTTTTCTCTTTCCAAGGTAATTATTTCCACTTTTCAACTTCCAGCCATCAAATATATCACCTCCTTTTAAGTTTCCATATTCCAACATGCACAACCCTTTCATATTTTTGCATTTTATCCTTCTTTCTAATTTTTTTTGTATTTATATATTTTTCTATATACATAAAAAATAAAAATATAAAGCTAAAGCAACAAGATTGTATAGGGGTACCTCAAATATGGCACACACCTAGGTGTTGCCTGAAGAGCTTAAATATGACTTAATTGTTTTTTGGGTCCCGTAGATACCATCATTTACCATCTTTTGGTCCCCGGGAGCAAAACCACATTATTTTAGTACCCCACAAATTCAAAGTCAAAATTTTGGTACCCAAAACCATATTTTGGGTAGTTTTCGGGGACCAAAAGATCGTATAAGATGCTATGTTATGGACCAAAAAACAATTTAGTCTACTTGAAAACCACCCGGAATCTGGTTTTAAGGACCGAAATTTTCAATTTAAATTTGTGGGGTACTAAAAAATGTGGTTTTGCTCTCGATGACCAAAAGATATAGAATATGGTATGTAAGGGACAAAAAAACAATTTAGTCCTTAAATATTGTGGAAGAATCCCATGGTTTTGTGAAAATATCAGCAAAATTTTCCAATGTTGGAACATATGCCACCATGAATTCCTTCTTTTCCACAAGATCTCGAATAAAATGGTGTCTTATATCAATGTGCTTAGTTCAAGATTGTTGAACTGGATTCTTAGAGATATCAATAGCACTTTTGTTGCCAAATAAAATATTCAGAGGTTCTTGATGAATTCCATAATCTTTCAGCATTTGTTTCATTCATAATAATTGTGTGTGACAACTTCCAGCAGCAAGATATTCAGGTTTGGCAGATAACAAAGAAATAGAATTTTGTTTCTTACTGTACCAAGAAATCAAATTCGTACAAATAATAAAACAACCACCAGTGGTGCTTTGTGATCATCTGCATTACCAGCCCAATCTGAATCACTATACCAATAAGAATTGCATCTTGATTCTTAGAACACCAGATTCCATATTCAAAAGTCCCACTCACAAATCGAATAATTCTTTTAACTGCAGCCAGATCAGATTCCTTCGGATTAGCCTGAAATATTGCACATACCCATACACTGAAACATAAATCTTGTCGACTGGCTGTAAAATATAGTAAACTCCCAATCATACTTCTGTACAGTTTCTGATCAACAGCAATACCTTTGTGATCCTTCACCAATTTATCTTTAGATCTCATTGGAGTTCGAACTAGACGAGAATTGCTTAAGCCAAATAATTTCACTAAATTCATAGCATACTTACTCTGGTTGAAGAATAGTCTATTATTTTCTTGCTTCCCTTAAAGTCCTAGAAAATAGGTGAGTTCTCCAACCATGCTCATCTAAAATTCATCCTGCATTAGAGTGACAAAATCATGTACCATGGACGGTGAGGTAGAGCCAAACACAATGTCATCAACATAGATTTGAGTACGTAAAACTTTTGATGACCTATCCAGCACAAATAAATACGATCTACTCCCCCTCGAGGATGAACTTTCTTAATAAAAAACCCTGTCAGTCGCTCATACCATGCTCTAGGTGCTTGTTTTAGACCATGCAGTGCCTTTTTGAGTCTATGTACATGATGTGAATGGTGAAGATCTTCAAATCCTTTTGGTTTCTTGATATGGACTTATTTATTCATCACTCCATTCAGGAAAGCAATTTTGACATCCATCTGATACAAGGTAAAGTCTATAGTGCAAGAAATAACAAGTAAGTTCCGAATACATTCTAACCTGGCAACTGGTGTGCATGTTTCATCCAAGTCAACTCCTTCTACTTAAGTGTATCTTTGAGCCACCATTGTTGCTTTATTTCATGTTATCTGACCATCATCATCAAATTTGTTCTTGAAGATCCACTTGGTTCCAATAACATTTATACCTTTTGGATGATGAGTTAGATACTATACATCATTCCGTTCAAACTGCCCAAGTTCTTCTTGCATTGCAGAAATCCAATATTTATCCAGAAGAGCTTCTTTGGAATTCTTTGGTTCAATGAGAGAGATGAAACATTGTAATCTTGTGAGTTTCCTGTAGTTTATTTGTGGCAGTGAACGAGTTCTCTTAGTACTAGTTCCCGATTCAACCTGTGTTGGAACATGAGTGCAGGGAATGGGTGTTCCAACATCGAATTCTTCATGGTCTGTAGGATTCTCGAAATTTTCTGGTGTTCCAACACTGACTTTCTGATTAGTCGGAGTGGTCTGTATGGGAACATTAATTGGGGTTGGTTTATCTTCTCCTTCTCCTGATACTTCCTTGCCATCAAAATCATCAACAATTACATTAATAGACTCCATAAAGGTATTTGTACGGAGATTGTACACTCTATAAGCACGACTGTTCACTGAGTATCCCAGAAAGATTCCTTCATCACTGCGGCTGTCAAACTTTTCCAACTGCTCTTTATATTTGAGAATGAAACACTCGTTGCCAAAACATGAAAATACGAAACATTTGGTTTCCTTCCTTTCCAGATTTCATATGAAGTCTTGTTTGTGAATGGACGAAGGTACGCCTTTTTATTGTATAACACGCTGTGTTGATTGCTTTTATCCACCATTTCTTATGGACATCTTTCTCTTCCAACATAACTCCAGCCATCTCCTGTACATCCCTATTTTTCCTCTCAACGATACCGTTCTGTTGAGGTGTGATAGGTGCTGAAAATTTGTGTTGAATGCAGAGTTCATCACAGAAGTAACTAAATTGATTTTTTTGAATTGTCATCCATGATCACCGCGAATTCTCACTATCTTTGATCCCAGTCGGACTTTCTTTTTCTGTCTGCAATTTGATCACCAAAATTGTAAAAACATCCACCATATCAAAAAATTTCTTTGAGGAATGTCACCCAAGTGAATTTAGAAAAATCATCAACACATAGAAAAATATACTTCTTCCTAGTCATACTAGGTGTATTGATGGGACTCATTAAATCAATGTGTAACAGTTCAATATTTCTTGATGTGGTAATATACTGAACAGATGAATGAGGTGATCTAATCTATTTACCTTGTTGGCATGGTCCACACACAATTCCCTTTTTTGTTAGTGAGAGTGGGCATACCTCGAACTGCTTTAAAGTTTGCAATCATCACCAAACTTCCTGTGCCACATTGTTCCTTCATCTCCTTTAGATATTAGTTACCTCACTTCTTGTTCCAATAGGTAGCAATTGTGTGAAGATCGAATTCTTGAGAGTAGTTTATCTTCACCATGTTTGATAATGCATTTATCTTTGTGAAACTCCACAGTCTTATTATCATCGCACAACAGACTGATACTTAGTAGATTAGCTTTATGATCGTCTACTAGTAAAACACTTATGAAAATTTGAAATCTTTCAATCTGCTGTTCACATTTTCCAAGAACTCGACTCTTCTTTCCATCACCAAAGGTAACAAAACCACCAACATATGGTTTGATCTTTGCCAAATACTCCTGCGTTCTAGTCATGTGACGAGAGCATCTTCTATCAAAGTACCACGGATCTCTAGAGTATGCAATAAGAGATGTGTGAGCAACCATACAAGAATTGGTACGCTTAGGAATCCATACCTTCCTGACTAATTTGGCTCTTTGATTATCATCAGAGTGGGAATATATCGACAATTTTTGTCCATCCTTGATGTCTCAGAGAAGTTTAATACATTGTTCCTGTATGTGGCATTGATAAGAGCAGTAGTGACATAGAATAGGTTTGCTTCATCATGTCTTCATCACTTTCTTCTTCATATCCAGTATTTTTGTTTTGAAGTCCGTAGTGCTATTTTACACTCTGTCATAGCCTATTCCTTATCTATCTCCAAAATTCCTTCCTATAGTATCATCTAGTTTTGCCTTATCAGTGTTCAACATGATGATTGCAGCTTCAGCCATCTTAGCCCTTTCAGTCGTCAAGCTTAACTTCTATTTGAGTTGTTCAATCTCAATTTAAAGTTTTTCAACTAGATCCTCCAGTTCCATCTTTCTTTTAGCAAGTTGACTTTTCTCAGATTTAAGAACTTTGTCAGCCTCAATAACTTTAAGCCACATCTCATACATGTCCTGGTATGCATTATAAATGTCTTCATCGTTAACTTCCTAACTTTCATCATCACTCGAGGCATCACCACTCAGATTTTCTTTGTTGGAACATACAGATTTCTCAGTCATCATCATGTTGGAAGATGCAACTGATGTCTCAACCATATTTGTTTCTTTGCTCCAAAAGCTACGAAGTTGCTAGTGAGTTCCTCTTCTTCTTCCTCTTCTTCATCATCACTCTTTGAGGTTACATATGATCTTCCTTTTTTTTTTGTGTATTAGCACATTCAACCTGGATATGTTCATTTCCTTCACACTGTCTGCATTGTATCCTTCTAGAATACTTTGCTTCACCACTCTGGTTTCATAACAACTGCTGATTAGTTCATTTGAGTTGTGTTCCACGGTTATTTCTTAAATCTTGTCCCGGTGGTCTATTAACACCTCTACCAGTTTTCTCTTGTGGTCTTCTATTAACCACATTCTTTAGCATTCTTGAGAAATTCTTAGTGATTAATGCAAGTTCTTCAATACCATCATCACTTTCACCATCATGTTCGGTCTTAGATAAAAAACCTTTGAATGACAACTCTTTTTGTGTTTTCTTTGTGGGTTGTCCCAGAGTCATCTCATATGATTGCAAAGATCCCAACAGTTCATCTAGTGTCATACTGGACACATCTCTTACTTCTTCAATGGTGGAAACTTTCACTGAGAATCTTTGAGGCAATAATCTCAGGGTCTTCTTCACCAGTTTTTTCTCCTTATAAGTTTTGCCATGTTTGATATATCTCTCAGCTTCCCATTAAATACTGCAATGGTCTCATTTTCCTCCATCTTCAATTATTTGAATTTCGTAGCAAACATTTGAAGCTTGAATTCACATACGCTACTTGTTTCATTATGAACTGTTTGTAGAATGTCCCAAGATTTCTTCGCCTGATAGCACGTGGAGATGAGTTTGAACTGGCTTTCATCCACTGCAGTAAAAATAACATTCAATGCTTTGGAATTCGCCATCGAAGCTTTCAGCTCATCCGGAGTTCAAGCTGACTTGCCTTTGAGTTTCTTCTTCTTCGTACTTGATTCTCCCTCATTTTCTTTTGAACTTGTTTCTGCATCCTGAGTTGGATGACTACATTCTATTTACACAAAGTGTCATGCTAGTTCATCAAGTGAGTTGATGAATACTCTCATGCGTGCCTTCCAATAGTTGTAGTTCTTTCCCTCCAGTAATGGTGTCCGAGACACTAAAACTCCTTCTTTGGTTGCCATGGTAAAATTGGATCACACTTACCTTGACACAACTAAGTCAAGAGTACGTGACTTAGCTCTGATACCAAATGAAATTTGGTTTTACCTTAATTTTTTAATTACCATGACTATGTTCCAACATTAGTTATCTAACCAAGTATGTAAATATAAGAACAAAAACACACAGACTCAGTTACACAGTTCGGTGAAATTCACCTACGTCTGTGGGGCCTAGTCCAATTCAGAATAAATCCACTAATCAGAAAGACAATGAACAATTTACACCATACAACTATACTTATCTTTTCTAATTACAACGGGTGGATTTTTCAAGCTCCCCATTCTACCGATCTACTTTGATCAGACTCCCTCTGACCTTGATACTCATTGACATTGTATCTCCTCCTCCCAAGGAATTAAGGCATTCGATTATGAACTTAGATCAAAATATTTTTGATCATGTTGGAACACAAAAATGAGTTCTCGACTACTCTGAATATATGAAAACTTGAATGCATATTTTCTCCAATTGAATCCATAAGTAGCTCAACCAGAATATCCATGTATATAAAGCAGTCGCACGTAGCAGATTTCTTGTGCGAATGGAGTTCCATCTCCACAAAATATTCAGATAACAATCAAATCCTTTGGAGATAGGAATTACCTAATCTAATACAAGTAAAGGAATTAATATATTTCGTCCATATCTTCACCAATTCCAATTCCATAAATCTAGTCCATTCCCATAAATATAGGATTTGATATATTTTCCAATAGAAACATCCGGTACAATATATAACTCGACTCGGATTTCTTCTCAACATTCCTTATCCAGCAAATCATACCTTGGATGTTACAAGACGATACTTCTATATTTGCATAATTTTCACAAATTGTTAATTTGAATAAAACTGGATTTTCCACGTAAGAAGAAATGACGGGATATTATTGAATAGATATGAACACCTTGATATTGGATGAGAGCTTCGCATTTGATGTAAAAACTTTCCTAAAAAAATATGAGTAAAATGCTTAGATGACCCTCAGTTCTTTGGAAAGTGCAAGTATAACCCTCAGTTTTTCAAAAGTGCTAATATACCCATGGTCGATTTTCAAAAGTGCAGATATACCCATGACCGGCCAAAATACGTAAATTTATACCCGAGTACCCAATTTTTTCCTCCTAATTTATTTGGGCACAACCGCTCACTTCGATGGTTTTGGGTATATACGCACTTTCAAAAAACTCGGGGTTATATTTGCACATAACAAAGAACTGAGGGTTATATAAGCACATCATTCTAAATAAAACATGACCCTAATTCGTAAAATCTCGATCAAGTTGGGTCAGACCAGGTTGGATATGGAGGTTTAAGCAACTCTAATTAAGATCATGACCGTCTGCTAGAGTCCTCATTACTAGGATCAAAAGCTTGGGCTCATAGATTTTTCCAAAGTAAATCAAGATCTTCAGGGCCCAGCATGTAGATGGACAAATTCTATATGTTTCCATAAATTTATGAGTAAAAATGCATGGATAACCCCAATACAATATTAAATTTATATACATTCCATTTTATTCATTTTATCTTTATACATTCGTTTTTATAGACATGTTATGATTGTTCACTATTAAATTTACGTTATATATTTACAATTCCCTTATACCAAAAATTTAATTTATTAAAACAAAGTAATTGGACTATGATACATTTCATTGAACATTTAGGCATGTACAAAAAAATCATCATTTATAAAATAAATATCTCACATAATAAGGGCATCTAGATGTGATATTGTCTTTTTATTTTCATTATCTTTTTTATTTTGTATTTCAAGGTATACAAAGAAATTTGCAACCATTTATGCTTTTGAAATTTCACTCACTAATTATTATTTTTACTTTTTTATGAAAAAAATAAATCAAGATGAGTAGTACACACTTTCTCTCTTTAACTTAGAGATAAGCTTGATACGACTAGGTTTCTTCTGACCGCGTAATTTCTATGATTCCTACCAAGATTTCATCGAAAATTGAAAGTCGTTTCAATTGCACCAATAGAGTAAGTCCATCGTGGGTATATTTGTAGAAGATCTTTGGGGTATTAGTTTTATTCACTAAATTGTGCTTGTCATATCATCATTAGCATAATTTTTAGCATAAAGTGAGAGGAGATTTGGGATATCTATTTGGGTTTGTAGCTGCAATAAATAGATTAGTAACCTAAGCAAGTTGTTGTGTTGATTGGGTAGTAGAATAAGCAGCCAAATAACCATTATCGAAGATAGGAAAGGTATCAGTGGAGATTTCAAGTTCATTGAGAGGTTTGATCGGTTGAGTGTATTGGGTTACTGAAGTTGGAGTTTATGGAGAAAAGGGAGAAATTGTTTCAGATTAAAGATTTTGATATCTGGAAAAGCGTTTAATGTAATCATGGGAATAAGATCGACGGATAGGGAATACCAACCGCTGTTTATTCCAATGGGCAAAACCAGTGGATTCAAGAATTCTATAAATAAGAGCTCATTCAATGCTACAAAAGGCAATATAAATTCTTTCCCCTTCTGTGGAAATAACTCTACTAATAAAAGAGTGAAGATGAGTGGTACATAATCTCTAGGGATTTCAGATGCTCTTTATACACCTCATGGATTAGAATATTCTAAGGAAAGGAACGAGCATCTGGGATTACAAACTGGCTTTTCCCATTCCTAGAACCAAGAGAAGAGGAGTACTCAAGCTAACAACGGCTGATATTGAAGAATCGGTGGAGATGGAGCAGAACTGTCTGCTTGGCTATTGGATGGACGATAATGACTTCAACTCTGATAGGTTCAATTAATTCTTCAATGATTACTAGAGTATTGATGCCTATGTCCTACATCACCACAAACATTTTTATGTGGTCAAGTTCAAAACCCATGAAGAAGTTCTTGTTGTCCTCCGTAGAAGCCCCTATATAATGGTTGTTAGTCTATTATCCTTCAAGAGGTAGGGTGCAGGAATTTCGTTGCAAAGAGTCTAGGTGGAGAAAGTGAAAATAAATGTTCAGATTCATGGGATACCAGTGGAGGGTTTTACACCAAGAGCAACAATCAAAGTGGCTCTTATGTCAGGTGATATGGTGGATGTGGACATTAGTCCTAACCCAACCCCGAACATTAAATGTCAAAGAGCCCCATTGTGGGTCAAACCAGGCGATCCTCTCATTTTTGGATTTTATGTAGACTCGATGGTTGATACGAGGTTTTGGATAGATGTCCGGTATGAACGTATGTATAAGTTTTGTCGTAGGTGTGGTGTGATTGGGCATCCATGCCGATGATGTCCCATTTAAGATAATTTTATGCTAGAACACTTTATTGATAGTTTCATTCAGCAGCATAATGCACTCAGAGGAGCAGACATTATATATAATCCAAACATGGAAACGTTCCCTTCTTTCCTGAGAGCCTATTCACATAGGCAGCTACAAAAAAATATACGAATTCCAGTGTTTATATGGAAAAGTCGGTGGGAGAGATATGACGCACTAGCAGATAAAGATGTCCAAGAAGGTTTCCTATTTTCAATAGAAAATGATGTAGATCTGCCATATCAAGCATACATAGGACAAGGTGGTACAGAAGGAGGAGGAAATAATCCAAGAAAAGGGGGATTTCAACATAGATATTTTGACCCCTACTTTGGTCGAGAAAGGCCGCAACCACCACCAATGCCACCAGGAATACCGTCGATGTCATTCTCCATCCAGCCAAATGGCTATCATGAGCCACAAGGATATGGTGATCTCAAAGTGGATGCGCAAGAAGAAAATAATATGGGAATTGACCTCTAATGGTGGCTTGAGAACGCCATGCAAGAGGAGCAGGTGGTACATGACAGTCTTTCTAGCAGGAGGATGAGCTGATGCATCAAATGAAATCTGAAGGTCATCCGGCCACTAATTCAGCCTTATTAATCAAAGGACTACACTTCTCAGAAGAGGTCAACATTGTGGAGGAAATAGAGGATGATGGCATGGAATTTTAACAGAAATATTAACCCCAAGGAGAAGACAACTATGCAGGTGGAGTTTCAATTCACAAACAACAAGAAGCATAAAGATGGTTAAACCCAAAAAAAGTAAAATCTTAGATGAAGCTCATCATTATAGACGAGACTCCTTCAGGAAATTAGCACATCAAAAATAGGTCTTCTAATGTCAATATGAAGAGCTGAGGAGGAAGAAGCGTCAACAGGAAACGCTGGGACAAGATAAGAAAATCAAGAAGAGAATGACGGGCATTCAGTATACAAATATTTTAAGTGTCGAAAGCTAAGTTTAACTCCAGGCTTAAAGCAAAGGAAATGAAGAAAAGAAGCTTAGGGCCACACAAGGAAGGCAGAAAATTATTAGTGAAGATACATGTGGCAATGGAGGTGGCTGACAATGGGGAACATAACAACAACCATCAGATAATTGTACCAATTGAGGCGATGGAGCAAAATTGGAACTCAGGTCCTGATGTTTTTGCCTGGAAAGGAAGTGATGGGGGCAACCAGTGCCAGTCTGAGCCAATCTCCAGAAGAGAATGAGATCACTACAGCAGGAACCTGCAAGCATGGAGTGGCAATCTGAACTGGCAAGGAAGAAGAGAATAACGGTGTTCTTTTACTACCCACATGTCAACAGCTTATTGGAGTAAGAAAACAATGAAGCTAATCACGAGAAGGAATTAGGAGAACTTAGTAATAGAAAAAAGACAGACAATGATCAAGCGGGAATGTCTAATCTGGGAGAGCAACCTCATCAGAATTCACCGTGGCTTATGGAAGCTAGGCCAAATAAGCTTCCCAAGTGCCCATGACGACCCTCGCGTGGATTGTAGGGGCTTTAACAATGCCTCTACAAATAATATAATCAACCGACTGTTTAAACAATAGAGGCCTTCTATACTATGTCTATCAGAGACAGAGACACCTCAGCGGGGGGTTTCACTACCTGACAGGAAGACTCAAATTTCGCGAAGGCGCACTTTGTTGACCGAGTTGGTAGATTAGGGAGGTTTAACAATTTTCTGGAATGATGATGTTGATGTCTGTATCTTATCCATCTCTTTTCATTTTGTCTTTGCATTAGTATTATGTTCTCTGGGGGGAAGGGGCAGCTGGTGTTCAGCTGGTGTTCTCTGGGGGGAGGTTTAACATGCTAATTTTAGATATTTTTATGATTATCCAGTAGTGTTGGTATAATATTTTAACCAGTTACTATCACAGAGAGGCGAGAGAGGGGGTCTCCCAGTGGAAACTACTAGTACAAGACATTTATCTGCAGTCACTCAGAACATTCACTGTCAGAAATTCCAAACATAGAATTATGGTACACAGAGACCAAAAACAGAGAAGCTCATGAAACGGTGGTAGAAATACTAGACATGGCTTTCATGAATCGGAACTGGCAACAACTCTTTCCACAGGCAAAGGTAAGAAATATAGCCATGCCAAAAAGAGAAGATTTAAAGTTTACTGGGCTAAGTCATAAGCTACAGATCAAATTCTCAGCAGAATCTGGAATTCCAATTTATTACCTCAATTCTCACAGGAGTAGCCTGATGACATGACACTAGGTTGATGGATTTTAAACTAGACACAACCCTCACAGATTTGTGTAATTGGAGCTCTTGCTCTACGGAAATCTGGAGAAAAGATTGGCTTCACATATTAAAAGTCTTAGGAAACTTCAGCAAGGTGAAGGACTTATTCTTAACTCAAACAGAATCAAAGAAAAGCTTGTGGAGATTGAAGACTTTGAGCAGAGGCTGTCTGATTACTGGCAGTAGCAAGCAAAGATTAATTGGATGAAAAACATTCATCTAGAAAAATATTTTTTTACAAACTCTAGAATGCTCAGACAAGATCAGATACAAATCATGGCCAAGCCATTCCTAGAAGCTGGAGTATCTAGAAGCTGGAGTATGGGGTGTGCTAAAGGATACGAGTCCATGGAAAATGCCTAGAGAAGATGATCTACCCGTGGGTTTCTAAAAAATATAGTAGAAGGTTGTTGGTAAGGATATGATGGCCTCAATTCTAAGATTCTGAACGGTGAGCCCTTGCCATTTCACCGGAATAAAACCCAGCTCATTATGATCCCAAAAAAGAAACTTCCACGGGAACCGGGAGATGTTTTACCTATTTATCTTTGCAATGTTAAATACAAAATCATTAAAAATATATATTAGCAAATAGGCTGAAACCTCATATTTCATATCTTATTTCTGAAGGCCAGAATGGTTTTGTACCGGGATGCAACATCTTAGAAAATGTTTTGCTTGCACATAAGGTTCTGGAATATATGAGGAAACACAAGAAAGGACTGACAGGTGTTGCGACTATAAAATTGGATATGAGTAAGGCATGCGACCGTGTCGCCTGGGGATTCTTGGAGAAAGCTTTGAGGAATATAAGAATAATAGAATGAATATGGTGAAAAAGGTTAAGATTTCTGATTTGTCATGTAGTGTCTTTATACAAGAA
>JAULKM010078960.1:0-11666 GCA_032355605.1 Rubia tinctorum
AATCCTGCGGGTTAATTAAGTATCAATACCTTCGATTTGTGAACTAATCATGCGGGCTAGTTAGATTCATAAATCTCAAGTTGTTCAAGATCCTGAGGGCTAGTTTTGATCAGTTTGTGCAGCTATACTAGGGTTGAAAAATCCCTCGTTTAGTCAAAGATCTTAAATTTTGCAATACAGAGTCTTCGCAAGGAGATTCATATCAGTTGGTATCAGAGAAAAGCGAAAGATCCTTGTGGCCGAAAATCTTCAGGGGTTTCAAGTTCTTGCATTATTTTATTTTCAAAATTTTGTTCTAAATTTATAAACTTTTTTGTGTCATATTTGAACTACTTTTGTTTGATCTTTCTTAGTAGGAGGATTGAATCTAGAGTCGAAGGACGTCAAAGGGTCCGAAAGTTAGAATACATTGGTATTACTATCCGTCTTCACCTTCATCAATCAAGTCAGGAGGACGTCGAAGGGTCTGAGCGTTATCAAGTATTATTCGCCTTCACTTCCCCAGTCAGTTTCGTAAGTTTTAGGTAGCATATACAGGTTATGTGTTTACGATATTTTTCGTCCACTCTTCGGAAGAATTATTGCATGCGCATAATCCTATTTTATTTATTTATTGTTCTTTGATTCCGTGGTCTTTAAATTTTCTTTGATTCTTGATTACACCTTATATAAAAAAATAAAATAAAAATAAAGTCTTTTGTGTATTTTCCAGGTATAGTGTCATATTTTTTATCCTTACAATTTTAAATACCTCGAACTTCATTTGAATCCAGAGGAAGTTGTCCCAGATTTTTTATTCCTTTTTTTGAATAAAAATATCTCTTAGAGATGTAGGGGATTTATAGGCACCCTAAACCTTAAAATAAAATGGAGTAATTACACTATGTGTAGTCTAAACTTTTCCAACTGTTCCTCCTCTTAAGACTCCACCCCCTGTGTCGACTTAGAGAGGCCGGACTAGGAAAAGATGTAAAGTTACTAAAACTAAAGCTATTGAGTTAAAAAGACCAGTGAGCATGATTACCAACACAAACAAGATTGTTTATGGAGGTAACACAAATAACCCTGATCTCTTATTCCAAGTTTTAAATAAGCAATCTTTGTTCGAAATGTTTTCAAAAATAAAAAAATAAAGGGTATCATATTTTTAGGTTTTTAAATCGGAATTCAGGGTTTTGAAATAAAAAATTTGGGCAGTAAAAAATTTCCGGGTTGTTTTGCAATTTTCAAAAAAAATTGGAAGTTGCACATTGTGGAAATTGCTTAGAAAATAAGAATTTGATTTTTAGTGTTAAATTTTATGTGAAAGTCAAATTTATAGCTGAAAAATAAAGAAGAAAAAGGCAATCCGGCATGAGAAAGGAAAGGAAAGGAAATAAAAAGCCTAATTGGAAGAGGAAAAGGAAGTAGAATCCATTTGAGAGGGGGAAATTGATTTGAAAATTCATCTTGGGCAGCAAGTAAGTACCAAAATTCCTTTTCCAAGAAGGATTTGAGTTGGGATAGCTAATCCAATTGGGTTTTGGAAAAGTTAAATAAATTTTTGGAACTTATTTGTCGCCTATATAAAGCATTCTTGTTTTGATCATATCTTCTTCATTACAGCTCCAATTTGTGACATTATAATTGCGTTTTTTTCCTTATTCTTTGTTGAATTTGGAATTCCATATCGTAGAGCCCAATTTTGATTTTATTTATTTTAAATTTCAAAATAATATCTGCAGTACTTTTCTCCTATATTGCTTTAAATTTGTGGTGAGTTGTGAGTTTTATACACTTGGTGAGCAACCTTAATAAACAGAGGGAAGGGAGGGACAATTTTTATTACTAACCATTTGTTTTATTAGCAACTTAGCAGAGATAGCGGACAAAAATCCATTTGCCCCGCCTTTTATTGGTGATCCCAACAATTTACCACTGATAAACACGTCTAATGGTAGGCATGGTGAACAGCAACGAGATGAGGCACCAGACTGTTGGGAGCGACATGGTGTCAAACCACATGAACATTTTGATCTCGATTGCTTTACTGTCACATTAAATTCACTCATGACTGAGATGCAGAGATTGGCTAGAAAAGTTAACAGCTTGGCACCACCCACACCACAGTCCACGAAAATATAGGATGATCTTTAAGGATTTGTTTGCAGATTCCAAGGTTATGGTACTTCCGATGATGATTCCAATGAATCAGAAATATGATCACACCAATGATCTTCAAGAAGGTATCGCCACGACAGACATTATGATTCTTGAAGGAGAACAAGGGCCAGTTCAAGTTCAGGTTCAAGTTCAGACTTTGCTCGAGACATCAAGGGGTTGAAGTATGATATTCCTCGATTCGATGGTCAACACAAGCCGGTGAAGTATCTCAACAATTAGTGGGAGAAAGAAAACTTTAAAGTGGCACAATATTCCATCACTCACTATACTGATGAATGGTGAAAAAATGTGAAAGAAGAGAGACAACTTGCCGGGAAGAAACCTATCTCCACCTAGGAGACATTAAAGACCAAGCTTTGCCATTATAATGTTCCAGATACTTATCTGATCGAGCAACATTCTTATTCGTCCAATATGAAGCAAGTGAATCACACTGTTGGTGAATATTGGCAAGATCTCGAGTTGACCATGAGAAGGGTCTAGATGAAAGAAGACGACGCATTCATGAAGAATTAGTTCATTGAAGGATTATGTGAAAAATTTCAAACGTCAGTCAAGCTTCAACATCACATCTCCATGGAAGATTTATTGATGAAATAAAGGTTGTTTGAGAGCACCATCAAGCCGAAGAAATCACAGTTTGGATTTCCCAGTTAACGAATAGAGTTTGACTTCGGAAACCCTAACCCTGGCTGAGTTAGAGGGGCGACAATGGGAGGACGAGGATCGGTCCAAACCTAATCCAACTCGACTTAGAATTCCACTGATAGAAGAAGGTCCCCACAGAATTAAAACCAATAGTCTTCGAGAAATTCAGGTAAGTCCCCGATCTCTTTGTCAAATTCGATTTCATTTAACACTGCTACTTGTTTTCCTTGTAAGGAGAGAGGACATGTTCATAGTAATTTTCCCCATGCTTGAGTGTTATAAACCATTGAAGAAGGAGATGAAGAAGATGAATATACTAATTAGACACCTCTCTATGAGAGTGGAGAAGAACAGGTAGATGAAGAGATCATCGTAAATGATCAAGGTTAGCAAGGTCCGGAAACACAAGGTAACTTCATATCATTGAGAGCTTTAAATTTCAGATGGCCAAAACCCAGGTTTAAAGAATTAATATTTTTCATACTCGTTGCATGGACGATTTTGTGCTAATACTGTTTCCAATCTTCTTGTTACATAATTGTCTTTCCCTGTTACTACTCATCCATCACCTTATAAACTTATTTGGTTAAATGGTAGTGGAGAGATTAGGGTTAATAAACAATGCATGATTAACTTTAAAATTTGAAAATATCATGATTCTATCTATATATGGTGTTATACCTATGGAAGCTAGTCATATCTTGTTAGGGAGATCATGTCAGCTTGATCGTAAATCTATGCATGATGGTTATACTAACAAAATTACTTTGATTAAGAATAAAACCAGGTATACATTGATTCCATTGTTACTAGAGGAAGTTATCGAGGCTCAAAGGCGCATGAAAATTGACAAAGAGAAGTTTGCGACTGAGCTAGAAGTGTCCGACCAAAAACCTAGACAGTGTTTGAAGGTGAACAACCAAAAGAGCAAAAATGGAGGTGAAACCCCTAAAAAATTCGACCAAAATTTAGGGTTGGCCGATCCAGGTAGGTCAAGTAAGATTTCGAGTGATTCTGAAAAGTTGTGAAATGTTTTATCTTTACATCTTAGTCGCTTGCCATCGATTTTTATTATGAAACGTGAATTACCAATTGATTCTAGAAAATCATTTTATGCATCTATTGGGGACGTGAATTATGCTTTTTCGAATCATTCACATGTATTAATTTTACATTTTAAAGAGAGTTATTTCACCAATGAGGATATACCTGTGCATGTTTAGCCACGGTTTGCTAAGATGTTGCAGGAATTTGAGAATGTCTTTCAAGAAGCCTTGCCCCAAGGTTTACCACCATTGCAAGAAATTGAGCATCATATTAACTTAATTACAGGTTCGGTTAAACCTAATGGACTAGCTTAGGAGACAAAGGAACTACAATGACAATTCAGGATTTACTTCAAAAAGGTTATGTGCGCGAATCCTTAAGTCCTTGTGCTATGCCTGTAATTTTAATTCCTAAGAAAGAAAAAACTTGGCAAATGTGTATAGATTTTCTTGCTATTAACAAGATCACTAATAAGTATCGTCATCCTATCCCTATGTTAGATGATATGCTTGAAAATTTGCATGGATCTGTGATATATACTAAAATTGATTTGACTCAGGATTATCATTAGAATTAGAAAGGGTGATGAATGAAAAACTGCATTTAAAACTGGGTTATATGAATGATTTTTATGCCTTTGGTTTATTTATGCACCTAGTACTTTTATGCGGTTAATGAATCATGTCTTGAGAAAGTTTATTGGTCGATTTGTGGTGATTTACTTTGATGATATTTTGATCTATTCTAAGTCGACTGATGAGCATATTGAGCATGTGAAATTGGTTTTGTTTGCACTCTGTGAGTCTAATTTGTATGCAAACATCACGAAGTGTACCTTTTGTGCTTCAGAAGTGGTGTTTCTCGGTTTTGTGATCTCTAAGGAGGGCATAAAATTCGACGAAACCAAAGTTGAGGCCTTTAAGACCTGGCCGAGACCTACCAATGTCAATCAGGTGCGTTCTTTTCATAGTTTAGCTAGTTTTGCAATTTCAATAAATTTAATACAAAATAATATTTTTTGAATATATAATTAATAATATCAAATATAAATATATGAAATTTAATCATGATTATTTTCTTTCATTTTCGATGAAATATATACAACTACATATAATTGCCAAATTGAAATTTTTATATTTGAGATAAATGATTGCTTTAAGATATTTTATAACTGTATAAATGAAAAATATTACTACTAGAAAAAAATAGAAATAATTTTAATACAGATCTTTTAAAAATAGTAATTTTCCTCTTAACTAGGGCTCACTCTTAAAATTATTCTCACATAATTTTTATTCATAAGAAAATTTATAGATCAAGTACCCTCATTGTCACAAATAATTTATTTTACACAATAGTGGTTAATTTTTTTGTGCACCAGCATGATAAATTTATAGTCTCACTTGCAATATATGTATGCATATTATCTATCATATTAATCTCTTTCCTCCTTTACATTTGCTAATTCATATCCAATAAAATCATTCAATTATTCTTTTTCATCTATATGTAATCAAATTGATAAACAACATTAAATTTTTATATTTAAAAATAATGCTAAATTTTGTATTAGATTAAGAAAATGATATTATTTCATAAACATCTTATCTCTTTACTTATGTACTAGAAATAAATATTTTAAATAATAGATTTGCATTTTTACATATAATTAAATAATCAATATTTAACAATATATATATATGAATTTAATTATTATTTTTAGAAAGAACAATAATGATAATTAAAAAATATTTTAGTATTATTCCATACCATGTCCTTGAGAATTCAAATGAGAAACTAAAGATTACTAGACGGATAGTGTTTTTCAATTTTCAAAAAACTATTAATTGTCTTTCTATAAATTACAATTTTACTATTGAATTATTATTTCTTTAATATCCAGGTTAGTTTTTTTAAATATATTCATTTTATATGAGATCTCCTAACAGATGGTCTTTCGTTAACTTATGGACAATCCATTGTATTTATTCACTTATACAATGCATTGTTAAATTAAACACTATAATATTAATTTTAATAAAATACTTTTTAAGTTTAATATTTTATTTTTTATAAGTATAATACATCTTAAATTTTCATATTAAATACACCTTATTACATTATAATTTATAATATTATAATTTACAAATTTAAAATTTAAGTTAAAGGATAAAGTTGCATGTCCATGAGTATATGGACATGCCACATTTCCCAAAACTTCCTCTTCATTATAAATACTTTTAATATCAATATGGTCATTTCATTCCTCCTTTTTCATATTTAACTTATGTACTTCTAAATATTTGTGTTTCTATTACTTAATTATTTGTAGTTTAAAGTATCTATAAGTAAATACATTTTCTAATTATTGTGTAGAACAATGATAATAAAACTAATGTATATTATCATCAAAATTTAAAAGATATTTTATTATAAAATTATTCTTCATTTCAAATACACATCACCTTTACATACACATGTTCTCTCAAACAAATTCTTTTATAAAGCAGGCATTAATATTTAAGTTAAATTATTAATTTCATGATTAAAATATTATTATGAATTATTTGAAAGTTTCTATATTAAGTATTCAGCTATTCGTCCATTATATATCAGTAAAATGTGGATATATAGTAGTATTACTAGAGTGTAAGAGCTGCCTATGATGGTTGCACGATTAAGACATCTACATATAAATATTTTTGTGGAAATACTATTAACTATCTTACTCCCTACCTTAACTTGGAGTTATTATTAGATTGCAAGATAGTTTTTTTTTTGTTTTACTCGACCTTGATTTTTAACCTTGTTAGTATCACATGTTCCAGGTAAAAAATAGACGAGACGTCAATCACGGCTTGAAGATTGAAAACAACCAGCTTCAAGTGGACAATGCTAATATTAGAAATGCTCTTTCCAACAATATCTTCAGGAAGTACTTTAATTAACTTGAATTAATTTGTTCTTAAACAGACAATGTACACGATAGAATATTGAAAGCTTTAAATTCCAGATTATCCTGGTTATTTAATAAATTTAAAAGTAAATTTTTTCCCATTCCCCTATTCACATCTTGAAGTACAAATCTAATTGAGAACTCTAATTGTGTGCGATAAACTATTTTTTCTTGATTTATTGTTTCATAACACTTGTATATGTTTACCCTTCTTTTTTAAAACACATTTTCATTTGAAGTTTCAGAATGAATACAACTATCCCATTACATTTTTGTAAGAATTTTGTTTCAAAACCTTATTTTTAGCCATTTGAATTGGTGATCACTTGGATATATTGGTGTATTTATAAATAAAATACTAAATGCATATTTTCTAACTTTAAACCAAACTAAATCCCTCTTTGGTTATTGTAGAAGGAACTATAAATGTTTTTTATTTATCAGATGACATGCTAAAAAAACACATATTATAGAAATTTAATGCAGATATTATTTTGATAGCAATTGAATAGGTTAACATTATTTTTCATTTTCATAATAAACTTTCATTTTTAACTTGCATCTTATAGACCTATAGCAGTGTTTAGGCCCCCTGACATTGGATCCACCTGTCATGCCCTTGTACTATAGTGTTCCATATCTTCCTGAGGCTACTTCATTTTCTTGATATGCACCAACAATTGTTCAAGTGGATAATGTGTTTCATGCGGAATTTACTGTACCTTCTGATACACCTCAGAGAAATGATGGTTCTTCCTCTGTCTTAGATGGTGCATGCAACAACCTCTTTTTCTAGTGAGGATTTATGTTGATGACATGTAGAATATATTCCTTTTCGTGTCATAATTTACGCCACCAAACTAAAATATTTAGAATGGAACATTTGATTCGTAAACTCAATAAGTGGACGCCTTGGTGGTAGTACCGATCTTTGGTTATTTTCATCATTTACCATTATACACAATTATTGAGCTATATTCCCATTCATTAGAATGTGGTAATTTCTTGAATATTTTATGTGTATAATATACCATTTTAAAACACATTTCTAATGCACTAGACATTTCATTTGAAAATAGTTTCATGTATTCTCATCACCTCTTATTTTTATTTTTTAGATTATTAATTGAGCTATTGTTTATTTTTATTGAATTTAAAAAAATATAGATGATATACGTTGGTATATAAAGATTTAGTACAAAATAATTTTTAATAAACCTTGTGGATATGGTGTGGCTTATTAAATTGTGGATAATACCATTTGATTTTGTCTAATACTTTATTTTGGAAATAAAATTTCCTATTCCTTTTTCATTTAATTTAAGGTGACAATTTATGTTGAACTTAGCTTATAATTGAAGGAAGATATTTTTTATGGGATATGTTTTTTGTTACCTTGTTTTAAAATGCATATCTCTTCGTCTTTGGCACATAACTAATATTTTTCATTGAAAAATTGGCAAAGGAATAATTTTTCAGAATAATTAATTTCTTAAAATATAAATTTCGAAGAAAAATTAGTAGTAAACTCATTGATGAATGTCGTATTTACCATTTTTGACATGTAGTGGAATGAAGTGCTAATGTAGTGGAATGAATACACCAATACTCGAACTGCCTATGCAGAATATTTGAAAGTAGAAATTAAATTAATTTTTTTTGATAATCAAGTGCATACAGATTGATTAAACAAATGAAAATTAGTGAGCTCTGATTAATTAAGCTGTATTTCACTTTAACAAATAATTAATCAAAAAAATTAATTTATAAAATTTAATTCCCCTTTGATCACCTAGACCATAATTCTAAAGAATAAAACAAAACTTGTAAAACATCGTTTCTTTGAGGCTGAAGTGAATTGCTTTGAATTTTACTTTCCATCGTACTTCTTTCCTATAAAGAAAATTGCATGGTTTTCAAAAAAATAAAAGAAAGAATGATCAATATCATCTAGCTCTCGCTTGTTTTTCCCTAAATTAGGCCGATACTCATTGTTTGTATACCCCTTGGAGATAAGATTTATCCGAGCAACTATTTAGTGAGGTGCACTTGGCAAGAGAATACTACTTTAATTTTTGTAACCTTCCAGTGTTACGGAACCTAACTTCGAAACAAGAATTTTTTACTTAGCCAGCTAGGTACTTCATCACATAATCTTTGGTTTCCCAAGTTCCATTAACCTAGGTAGCTACCACATCATTGTCACTTTTTTAGAAGGCTCATATGATGGTCACATATTTTGTCCCCTTTCATAATATTAATTTTATGCATTTTTGTACGAGTTTTATTAGGATCCAAATTAAGGTGAATAAAATGGAATCCATTTGATACTACACTTTCTTTGACCCTTCCCACGATCAATTTTTAAACATTATTAGTGAAAATCATGGTATTTTATTTTTCTCGGAAAAGTATAACTATACATTTCTTTATTAACTGCTTATATGATTGGTGATTACTTCTGTTTATAAAAAAATTATATGCGAATTATGCTAATAGATTATAAGTATATTTTTATCATTTTAACTTTATAATCAGTGGAAAGAGCATGAGTCCGGTTTAATCTTGCTCTTGATAAAATTCGATAAACATGCATATGTAAAAATGTTATTTACCTATTCATTATTGGTATGTTTGGCTAGTGAGTTTGCAAAAAAATTTGCTTCCCTGTAGATGTGTTTGAATAAAAAATTGAGCTTTTTCATCAGCTTCCATATCTTTCTTACTTCATCCAGAATTTGCCAAGGGACATTGATTTTTTTGTTGACTATTCTCACTAGAAGTTTTGAGTGGCTTTCAATATGTATTTTAATGATGTCCAGATAAAGGCCAAGATCTAGTCCATACAGTAAAGAAGTAACTTTAGGTTGGAGGGACAACTTGGAAAAGACTTTGTTACTGCTATCACATGAAACCCTTTGTTGTTTCTGATGATGCAACCTGCACTAGCTCTCCCATTTTGTGGAGAAGAGCTATCTGAGCTAAGTTTAAAATATTCTTGAAGGGACCAAGAGATTGTTTTATGTATCTATTTTGCAGAGCCCTATGTACAAACAATCTAGGATAAACTGATGTTAAATCCTAATAAAATATGAATTCCAGGTTCAAGGGATGTTATTTTATAGATGTAGTATGTTTCTCGTGTTGTGTTTGTATTTGGTTATTTTTATCATATACGTAACTGTTTCGGGAGAACAAACTACGATAGAAGGAAAAATCCTTACTAGAAAACTGGAGTCATTTTGTTTAGGCTTCAAGTTTTAATAATAATTGTACTTTTCCCAGAGATATTCAGATCTGGGGTTTTGTATATTTAAAACCTTGTTAATATCATCAAATATCTGAGTGACTATTGGGAATCTGTTAAAGAAATGGTGGATTGATTCTGATTCATTCAGGAAAAAACAACAAATGGTGGGTAAATGAAAAGAAATGTTTTCAAGTACATCAGGAAAAGGAACTAGTCTGCCTAAAAATCTCAAGTTCATAAAGTTCAATTTCTTGGGGAGTACAGCAAACCAGAAACGTTAAAAAGAAGGGATCTTCTCTTTTTTGTGTCTTAGGAGCTCATAATCTTATCTAATACTGAGGAGGCCCTTATGCGTGGGTTTCCAGATCATGAATTCCTAAAATTCTGGCAAAATTTGATGGTTTTTTATAGAATGTGTAAAGCCTAGGTTAAGATTTTATTTCTTAAAACTTCATGGTACTGTGTTTGGTTGTTAAAAAAAATCTAAAATGGATAATCATGGAAGGTATTTTCTAAGTAAAGTTCCAAGAGATTTGTTAGTGGTATGAGGTTTGTCAAATTGGCATCCAAAAAAGAGACCTTGCCATAATGATATAAGTATTTTGCATAAAGATCTCATGCAATTCCTTAATTATTTTCCATAATTTTGAATTTTTATGATGTTCTTGCATTTACCATATGACTTTTGTTCACAAGTATTGGCCTTGATGAAGTTTTCACCAGAGTTTTACTGAAAAGCTTTTCGTTATTGTTTGAAGATTCTTGAAACCTAAGAATTTTCATCTTCAGGGTAGCATAATTAGAGAAAGATCTCCTTGTTATTTTGGTTTTAGAGTCAGTAATGTTTAAGTTCCAAAGATATTTAACCAAGGTTTTACGGATTAAGCGAACATGTGTTTAGTTGGCTTTAAAACTGTGATCAGATGGAGTGGAACTGATGAAAGGATATGTTTTATTTACATGATTTTTCCTAATGTGGATAAAAACTTGATCTATCAGTATTGAATTCTAGCCTTAACTGCTGTAACCATATTTAGGAAGTATGTGTTCTTAGCTCTGCTGATAAATATATGGCTTCCTAGATATTTAAATGGGAGTTTGCCTTTAGTCACTTTGGTGTATGCTTTTATTTTATTAATTAAGTGTAGTAGAGTGAGATTTGATACGAAGAAAGAAGATTTTTTGAAATTGACTTTTTGACCAGTTGCCATATCATAGGGTTTTAGGAAGCTGGTTATTTTTTAAATCCCAGTTTTAGAGTATTTTAAGAAAATTTTTTTATCATCAACAAAAGAGAGATGTGAAACTTTCACTATCTGATAAGGTAGTGATATGAATCTCTTTGCGAAAACTCTGGATTGGGGAATATTGGATCTTTATTTAGACTGAGAATATCGCCCAACTCAGTATAAATGCACAAAATTCAAGCGTCTAGCCCGCAAGATACACTCAACTCCGACTTGATCTCTAAATAGCCCGTAGGTTTAGATTACAAGGTTTCTCTATAAACTAACTAGCCCGCAGAGTTAGCTTACAAAGGAGATTGAAACTTAATTAACCCGCAGGATTAAGCAACAATGAAGATAATGAGAATAACTCAAA
>JAULKM010078980.1:0-11666 GCA_032355605.1 Rubia tinctorum
TCATCCGATGCAAGCGAACGGGTGCTGACTCAGGAGAGGCATCAGTGACAGGGACAGGAGAATCTGGAGCAGAAGTGCTGTGAGCCTGGGGCAAAGGTGTAGTGGTAGGACTCATGGGTCTCGGAGCCGGAGAAGTAGGCGTCAGGGATGGAGCGGCTGAAGGTGATGCTGGAGTGTCATGATCATAACAAACCACACAAGGTGACCGAGTAGAGGGTGATGCAGGGCGAGAGCTAGGTGGAAATGACCATACAACAGAGGGCTCTGTAAATGAAGATAGCTCCAAATGAGAGGTAGAGCAGACATCCCGTGGAGAGGAGGCATACGGAAATAAGGTCTCGTCAAACTGGATATGACATGAGACGTAAATACGCCCAGTAGCCATATCGAGACACTTGAACCCTTTGTGGCGAGAACAGTAGCCAATAAAAATACATGGAATGGAGTGAGGTTCAAACTTATAAGAAGCAAGAGCACGCAAACATGGATACGCACGACAACTATATGGTTGAAAGAGAGAATAATCCAGTGTTGTTAAAAAAACGAGCTCAAATGGAGACTTGCCAACAAGAATGGAATTAGGCAGGCGGTTAATAATATAAACCGCAGAAGAGAAAGCATCAACCCATTATGATTTCGGCACTGAAGATTGAAATAACATGGCAAGACAAGTCTCCGTGATGTGGCGATGTTTGCGCTCATCCCGACCGTTCTGAGCAGGTGTATAAGGAGAGGACATCTGATGATGAATGCCACAAGTCACAAAGTGAGCTTGCAATCTGCCACAAGTCACAAAGTGAGCCTGCAATCGATGATTAGTGAACTATGTGCCACCTTCCATATGTAAGATTTTAACCTTGGTAGGAAACTGAGTCTAAAAAAAAGTTTGGAACTGGATAAATACGTCAAAGAAAACAGAGTTTCGACGTAACGGTAAAAACCATGTAAATCGTGAAAAATCATCGATGAAACCAACATAGTAGGGATATCCTTCTACTGATACAACTGGGGCCGGTTCCCACAAATCATAGTGCACCTTATCTAACAAACCATCGGCTCGCTTATCATTGGTAGAAAAATGGCATATCCTTGCTCTTGGTCATTTGACAAGAAGAGCAACTGACAGGTGTAGGAAAAGAGAGGTGACATGTATATGACATTGTTTACTCAGTAACTGAAGAGTGGCGTAAGACACATGACCAAGACGAGAATGCCACAGCTCAAAGGAAGCTCGAAGCTTTCCAGAATGTAATTCACCTAAAAAGGTGGAATCACCAGTTTCAAGAAAATACAGACTCGAATGATGATGACCTTTACCTATCATTTCTCCTATATGCTTGTGCTTAGTGAAAAATTCATCGGCATCGAATATAACAATAACAGGTAAATCACAAGTAAATTTACTAATGGATAGTAGACTTCTGGTAATTTGAGGGACCACAAGAACATCATTAAGAGCCAAGCCAGAAAGATTACAGTGACCAGTATGAGAAACTGATAGTGAATCACCATTGCCCACATAAATGGAATTAGAACACTATAAGCATGTACCTTCTCAAGATGACAAGGATTGGAAGTCATGTGAGATGTTGCACCAGAATCAATAATCCATCGATCAAGGGAATGACTACCAAAGAAAACCTTAACTTTAGGGGATGGCGGAGAAAGGCACGGTACTGGAACAATGCGTCAGAGAAAAGGAGAGGAGTGTCTGGAGTCCTAAGGACGACGCCGAGAAGGTTTGGAGACACACCAGAGCTTTACCGGAACTTGGCCGGAAAAGGACACGCGGGGAAGAGGTTGTGGCAAAAATGAGAGAAGAAAAAGAATGGAAAAAAGAGAGAGGGGAAGGAATCGAGGCCAAGATCAGTGAGGCTCTAATACCATGTAAACACTAAATGTTTGGATACTTTATTATGATGATCAATGAAGTTTATATAGGTTACAAGAATGAGTTTGAAAGGAAAGGAAATATTTATCATATCCTATCATATCTCAATCAAATCTCAATCACCGATCTCGTCTATCCTAACACTCCCTCTGGTCCTCTATTTATGTCCTCATTTTTTTGACATTTTCTCTAGATATATTTGACCACCGATAATTTTAGTTGTGTCTAATAACAAATGATAAAATTTTACTTTTCACAAATTACACGTTACAGAGAATCCAAAGACATTTCACATGATGTCCGTTATTGAATATAACAAACGTTATTATGATCAAACATGTCATGAAAAAAATTGCGATCAAAGGAGTCCATAAACAAGTGATCAGAGGTAGTACAATGGTTACCTACAAACAAGAATGTGACGGAATTAGCTGGGCTAACTGATCAGTTTATACTATGATTATTATTATTGTACTAAAATGATTAGCCAGCATGGGATCCATTTGGTATGAGTCTGTTAAAAATGATTTTTTAACAGTTATGGAAAATCAACATTTAAATTAGAAGAAATTAAAATATATATTTTTGGATTGCATCAACCACGTGATGAATTTAAAACTGTCAAATGTTGCATAATAAAATTTTAATATTGCAACTAAAACCTTTTACATTTCTATAATTCTAATTCAACCTCATCTTTCCATATGCCTATGGAAACACAGTTTTCCCCCAAAACTTTTAATCATTTTTTATCCTATATTTGGGAAAGTGCTAAAATTTATAAGTTAACCAACTTATGTACGTATGTCAAAATCGAATTATAAAACATGAGCGGATAAATGATAGTATTAATTTAGGATTAAAAAAGTGTATGAAAGACGGTCTTTCCATGAGTCATGAAAAGACCAAGGTTTAAAGTGGAAATTAAAATAAATCAAGATAAAAATTTTGGGTTGCATGAATCGGGTTATAAATTTTATAATTACTACATGTTGCATAATAAAATTTTAATTTTGCAACTAAGACATTTTACCTTTTATTAATGTAATTAAACCTCGTCTTTCCATAAGTTTATGGAAAAACTGTCTTTCCCAAGACTTTACCTTTTCTAAAAGGCAATGTAATTAGAATAATATAAGGTAAAAAGTCTTAGTTGCAGTATTAAAAATTTATTATGCAACGTGTAGTAATTATAAAGTTTATAACCCGATTTATGCAACTCAAAAATTTTATCTTCATTTCTTTTTAATTTGCACTTTAAACCTTGTTCTTTACATGACTTACGGAAAGTCTGTCTTTCAAGAGACTGACTCTTTCTAAAATTATCTTAATTTCTTTTCTAAATTAAATTATTTTCATTTATGTTTAAAATTTGACAAAGTCTTGGAAAAACTGTGTGAAAAGACGGTGTTTAATTAGAATAACAGAAAGGTAAAAGGTGTTAGAAAAATTATTATGCAACATGCAGTACTTATAAGTTTATGACCCAATTAATGTAACTCGAATATTTATCTTGATTTCTTCTAATTTACGGTTTAAATCTTGGTCTTGCTTTTCAGGAGACGGACTCTTAAAATTTTCACTTTCTTTTACTTAATTCTTTTCATACACTTTTCTTTATGTAATTTAGTGTCAAATTTAAGAGAACAAGATAATGTAATGTAAAATTTGCAACTGTGTTAGTGCATGTGATGAGGGTTGATGATATTGGATTTGGATCACAAAACCTCTCATTCTCTCTCTCTCATCCTCTTCCTCCCCCCTCTCTCCTAGTGCTTTGATAACGGTCATAATTTGCCGGAGTTTATATCGGAAAATGGCAACTAATCCCTCCCCTGACCAAAATCCTTCTTAGGTGCACTCCAAGCCAAAGCTCCACTGCTCATTTCCACCCTACCCAATAACCCAGAAATCGAATAAAAAACAAAGCATCTCGGCGAGATCGCTGTTCTATATTCTGATTCTGATGTTCAAAAGCTGGCGGCTTATTACTCCAATGCCTTAATCGGAAAATTTCTCAAAGGAAGGCCAACAATGGAGCAACTAGAGGCTTCCTTCAAGACGACGGGCTTCTCCGGCCGATATCAACTGGGGTCTTTAGACTACAAACACGTTCTTGTTCAATTCGAGCGTATAGGGGACCATCAACGATGTTGGATCAAAGGTTCATGGTCATTCCAGGGAGAAATTATGAAGATTCTAAAGTGGACATCTGATTTCTGCCCCAACACCGAATCATCCATTGTGCCGGTTTGGGTAATAATTCGTGATATTCCGCTCTACTATTATAATACTGCATATATTGAATCTATTGGCAATAGAATAGGTACTTTCATTAAGAAAAATGATGCAACTGAGGGACTTACCAGACCATCTGCCATTAAAATTTGCATTGAAATTGATCTGCTTAAGCCACTGCAACATTTTATCCGCCCAGGTTCCCTAACAGCCAATAAGAAGTATACAATTGAATATGAGGAAGTCCCTCACTACTGCTCATTCTGCTCCGAAATTGGCCACAACCAAACTCAATGTAGGAAATTAAACCCACAACCCAAACTTAACTGGAAGCCTTCAGGAAAAAAATCATTGATCCACCATCCGTGTTACTAGAAAACATTGTGAATTCTCCTGATGATAATTCAGATGCCAACCATGATATACTTGTAGCTAATAATATTGGTCATACTCTACAAGTTACGACCAACCCATCCAACAATCCTATAGCCTACAAGGAGAATGAACCCCCGTCGTCTGATAACCTGAACACAACCTTGTTGCAGATACCCCAGCCACAGAACCCTCCACCTAAGCAGGAACTTAGTAAATTAACTTTTGAACCCTGCAAAGGTAGAGTTGTATATGCCAAAGATGATCTGGATACAAACACAGGTAAGGTGCCCAAATCTCCTAAGATTAAGAAATTTTCTAACTCGAGGTGTTATCTCTCAACAAAGACAGGTGACGAACATGTTTTTACCTTTAAGTGACTATTCTCAGTTGCCTTTGTCCTGCTCAGAGGATGATTTGCAGGACATTAACAATCAAGAAGTTAGTTCCAAGAGTGATCAGGTACCATCTCCTCAGAATATAAATGATGCTATAGCTATACCCGAGACAGTAGCTAAAGGCAAACAAAAAATTAACTATTTTACCCAAATTAATAAGATGATGTTAAGATCATCTTCAAGAAGCTCTGAATCTGCTGAAATATGATATTATCACCTTAAATCTAAAACTCTTAGTGTGGAACATAAGAGGTATGGAAACATCCATGACAAGACTAATTAATTTAGTTAGATCACATTACTTTGATATTTTATGTCTTATTGAGCCAATGCATTGCAACTCTAAATGTTTTGAATATATGACCAAACTGTCATTTAATCACTGCAAGTTTGCTAACAATGGAAAATTTTGGTTACTATGGAACAATACTATTCAAGCATCAATGATTTCAGAACATGATCAGTTTCTATTTGTCAAAATTTAAAGTCCACTGTTTAATATTTCAATGGAAGCAATTTTTATCTATGGACTTGAAACTAGATTGGGTAGAAAAAAATTATAGTCTGATCTTTTATCTTTAAATGCTTCGAATGCTATTAGGCGATTTTAATGTAATCTGCTCTATCTTTGAATATAAAGGATCTTCAGTCCCTAAATCTGGTAGCATAACTAATATCGATCATTTTATTAATTCCGAAGAACTCGGGGAGATTAATACTGTGAGTAATCTTCTTACTTGGTCAAATTCTAGGTTAAGGAATCCAACATCCAAGAGATTGGATAGAGGATTGTGTACATAATCCTGGATAAATGCATATCCCTCTTCCTCAATTCAAACTTTAAATAGGGCTACTTCAGACCACTGCCCCCTTTTTCTTCAAATTGGATCTAACATCCCTAATAATCCTAGATCCTTTAGAATCATAAATGCATGATTTAGCGGGATAGGATTCCTGGATTTAGTTAAAAATAATTGGTCTCGGTCTCTGCCACAAACATGAATGCTAAGCCTTTATTTAAAACTAATCAGACTTGAGAAACACTTAAAAATCTGGAACAAAACGGTTTTTGGTAACATTGGTACTAATGTTACAAAAGCTGAAAATACACTATCTGCTAAGGAAATTAACCATGAGAATAATAGGACAACACAATCTCTAATTGAACTTAACAAGGCAAAGGCAGAACTAATAAAGGCACTAAATGAACGAAGGAAATTATGGGGGGGAAATCAAAAGTTACTTGGCTTCTAAAGGGTGATGATAATACTTCCTTTTTTCATAACACGGTTAAGGAAAATAGATCTAGGCTAAAGATCACTAAGATTAAAAATGCTCAAGGAGTTTGGATCGATGATATTGGTTTAATTGAAAAAGAAGACGTGGAGTATTACACTTCCCTTATTTCTAAAGAATCCACAACATCAACTACAACCTTCTACAACCACTTTTTGAGCCATATTCCATGCCTTATGTCAGATGAGGATAATCTCACCCTAATGAAACCAGTAACTGAGCAGGAATTTAAAAAATAGTTTTTAACCTTAACAAAAACAACAGCCTGGGTCCGGATGGTTTTACGGCTAAATTTTCATTAAGGCATAAGGCATAATTGCTGAAGATTTAATTAATGCTTCCAATGATTTCTTAACAAACTCAGAAATCCCGAATGGGATTAGTAGTACTTGAATTACTATTATTCCAAAAAAAAAAAAAAACTCCAGCCTCTTTTGATGATTACATGCCTATTTCCCTCTCTAATGTGACAAACAAGATTTTTTCCAAGGTCTTAACTAACAGAATCCAACCATTTATATATAAGATTATTTCCCCACAACAATATGTTTTTATGAAAGGAAGAGACATAACTGATAATGTGATAATTGTGCAAGAAATGACTAGGTATTTGGACCTAACTGTATGATTAAATTGGATCTAATAAGGCTTATGATAGAGTTAGTTGGCCTTTTCTTAATTCCATTTTACTTAAGTTTGGTTTTCATGTTTCCTTTACTGCTGCCATTATGAAAAATATTGCTCAGGCTGTATTTTCAGTTTTAGTAATGGTAGACCATGTGGTTTTTTCAAGCCAACAAGAGTTATCAACAAGGTGACCCTCTCTCTCCCTTTCCTTTTAATTTATATAGTGAATTTTTCACAAGGAGTTTAGCTTTCGTTTTCCAGAATAATAAGATTTCATTTTGAATTTGTCTTATAATGCGGTAAAGGTTTCACATCTCAGTTATGCTGATGATACTGTCATTTTTCTCAAGGCAACCAAACTTAGTCTTATTAGAATCAAGGCTTTCTTACAGGTTTTTGAGGAAACTTTTGGTCAGAAAATAAATTACAAGAAATCTGATTTTTTTTTATCAGCAAACACACCTCATATCAGAAAGTTAAGCAGGTTAAGCATATACTTAAGATGAACCATGGTAAAAGGCCTTTTAAGTATCTAGGGTGTCTCATTTTCAAAGGAAGAGTTAAAAGCTGTCATTTTCAGCCACTTCTAGAGAGTATAGAAGCTAGGTTATTTAACTGGAAGAATAAATGGCTAACCATGGGGGCAACATGATTTTAATAAATAGATGCATCTATTCCTTGCCTCAACACATATGGAATGTTCTGAAACCCACAAAACATGTTGTCAAACAGATAGAAAAGAAAATGACCAACTTTTTCTTGGGGGGAATCAGATTCAAGACCTAAAAAACATTGGAAAAAGTGGGATTCTTTATGCTATCCATCGATGCAAAATGGCATTGGGTTCATATCAATAAAGACCATTATTCAGGCCTCATCTTTAAAATTGTGGTGGAAATGTCAGTTTGGGCTAACTCTTTGGGCAAGATTCATTTGTTCATTAGTTCCTACTAATAGAAAATCACAAAATTGGGCTAGGATTGTCTCAGTAAACTAGATGGCCGAAATGAATTCTTGCATCATCCACGGTCAAGGAAAATGCTCATTTTGGCACTCTAGTTGGACAGGACATGTGCTATTATTGATAAAACTGGGCAACTGGTTCAAGGAATACATGAAGCATGTAATGTTGAAGATTTCATTGAAAATAAGCAACAATTCATACCCTTGCTAACCCAATTTCTTTGTTATGAGATGATAACTTTCTTGCAAGGAGCACTTATAGTCCATCAAAGAACGGATAGAATGGTCTAGAAACCAAGTTTGTCAGGTAATTTTAGTTTCAAATCAACATATAATATTTGTGCTCCCGTTACAGGTAACTTCGGGTCTTTGAAACACATTTTGAATCCAAGAATTCCCTTGAAAATTACTATTTTTATGTGGAGATTACTCAATGTTTTGCTTCCTTTTGATGATGTCCTTATATCCTTTGGTTTCCAAATTGTATCAAAATGCATTGCCTGTGAAAATAATGACTCTATTCATCACTTTTTCAATCAATGTATTTTTGCTCAAAAAGTTTGGACTGAAATCTGTACAATGTACTCAATTCATGTATTCATTGTGGTCAGTTTATGGGATATATTAGGTTCCATGTGGAACTTAGCCGGTCATTCTAAATTGCATAACTCAATCATCACCATGATCCCATCATATACTTGCTGGAATCTATGGAAGGCTAGGAATAATTGGATTTTTAATGGGGTACAAATGTCTGTGAGCGCAACAGTAAAAGCAATTACAGATGATGTTTATTACATGTTACTAGCTAAACCATGCTTTATCTCTGCTAGTTTTGAGCTAGGATCATATGCTCCTGGTATAATCCCACCCTTAAAACCTCCCCCTAAACCTAATTTTTCTAAGATTTTATGGGAGAAACCAACTTTAAACACACTAAAACTAAATGTTGATGCTGCTTAGGTGGATCGAAAGGCAGGTTTAGGTCTTATATTGAGAGATTGCCATGGTAATTTCATATATTCATCATCATTTTTCACAGATGCAGTTTCACCATTTCATGTTGAATTACTTGGCATCGAAAAAGGTTTAACTTTGATTAAAACTCTGACTCGTACTGCATGCTTAGAAACTGATTGCCTTACTGCAGTTAATATGATTAAAAGTCCTACTTCTGCTGATTGGAATATGTTCACTTTAGTTGATCACATAGGGAGACTTAAGGAACATATTTCTATATCTAATATTTCTAGAGAAGCAAATAAGGTTGCAAACCCGATTGCTAAAGAGGCACTTACAAGGAAAAATGACAAAATTCTGGAGAAAATGGATTTATCGAAAAAAAAAAACAAAGGGCCTCATTCTGTTGGGAAAAAATGACACTCCAGATTTAAGGATGATTTTGCCACATCATTTGGATGGATACTGCTAATATAGTTACTGATTTTTTTGCAGATTCGGCATAGCTGGAAGGCTTTACAACAAGGTTGCAAAGCTCTCAATCCACATATTTTGAAGGCTTACTCTTAAAGACAAGAAAGCACAACAAAACAACCACATCATTTGGATGGCACGGTTTCATTTTTGCTAAACAGTTATTGTTGTTAATCAGGACCTTGCTAGGGGAGGGAGCCTTTGGATTGACTCCCTATAATTTTTAACAATGACCACTGGAGCTACAATTTTGACCAAGCTTTCTATAAAGCAAAATTCTCTTTGTAATAGGATATATTATCACTTTAAACATTTTGTTTACTCTGATAATCTAATCATGTATATTTTATAATGTCTCTTCACTACAAACACAATTATAAAGTACAAGTACGGACAAAATACGTCGACACGGGGGTGGAGGCGATATTATTGGAACACTTGTATTTCATAAATTACAAACATATTTGGATGTATAATTTTATTTTCCATTTCCGGTATAGGGATACCTATAAATACCTTACATCTCTATGAGATGTTTTAACTTAAAAAAATATTGGATTTGGAGGATGAGTTTTTTTCAAAAACAAATAGTCGGACTCCTTCTCATTAATATATAGAAATGGGTTACATTTGTTGGTGGTTGTATGCACAGTCCCCAGTGTTCGTCTATCTATTTTTAGCTGATAAACTAGTAATACGCTAGTCTATCCTATTACACTTGATGAGCTGATACACTGTATAACACCATAACTAAAATGAGAAAAGTCTATCTATTACAAGGTAGGATAAAATCCCACATGACTGGCTCATTGAGAGTGAGTGTGGTGAGCCTCCCTACTTGAGCTCCACACCGACATGGTGTATCGAAGCTTGCTCCACGTCAACCTGGCGTATAGAGACTTAAAGACCATCATTTATTAGTCGAACACAATACCCTGATTGTCTTGGTAGATAACTACACTACTACTGAGCTGAAATCGGGGTCAAGGCGCAACAGATTTGGAAGACCGGAGACAAAACAGTCTAACCCAACCTAACCCAACCCAACACAAGCCAACTAAAGTAGGAAATAAAAACCAGCATAATTTCATTTGAGCCAAAATGGTGACCCGGTTCATCCTTTATAGATTTGAACCCGCCATCGCCCCATTCGGACGGATCTGACCCACAATGAAGAATTGTTGTCTGCGACGTTTCTACCGGTCACCACTAAATAAAGAATTACCAGATTTACCATTTTGATTTTCGTTGGCAATGGGGTAAGTCGTGCGCTTTCTCCATCGATGTACTTCACTTCCTGCGGCTATCCTCCACCACCCGCGGTCGTGCGCCGCCTCTACTGGCTGTTTGTGCGGCCCGGTGATGAGCAAACGCCGAGCTGGGTTTCGTCAACTCCGTGTAAAGGTCACCGTCTTCTTCGTGCAACAACGAACAATCACCGCTTTGTCTTCTAGGAAAGCGAGCGAGCTCCGTCATCTGGTCAAACCTTTTCTTGAATTGTTAGGGTTTCTACTTCGTCGTTGGTTGTGTCTTCTACCCTCGATGATGAGGTCAAGGAGAGGGTTGTTCTCCGACTTTCGATATGGTTGACATTCCCTTCACCGAGTCGATTTCAGTTTTAAAGGTAGAAACTATAATTAGGACATAAAAATAACACTATAGCTAGGGTGGAGGGCCGCCGGACCGCCAGATTTGGTGGCGGAGGTAGCCCCCAAGCTAGAATTTTAGTTTGACTTGTTGGAGAAGATGAGTTTTGGAGAGGATAAGGACGAGAGAGGGTAGGCAGGGGCACTTGATGGATGAGTTGGTGTTTATGATAGCATGCGTTGACATGCTAGTGGAAAACCGATTCAATTAAACCGGTACGCACCTTCAATTCAAGGACTCTCTTGTCGTGCGCACCTTCAATCCAAGGACTCTCTTGATAAAGAAAGAATTGGAGGAGCGGATAATTTTTATTTTTTATTTTTGGATCCAAAATGTCTGAAATCAAATAATAGAAAATACACTCAAGGAAGATGAAGTCCGGTACAATTACCTAGCATTTCCTGCAGAGTAATTGATACGTTGGCATTTGGTAATTGAAAATAAAAGTTAACGGAAAAGTTTAATAATTATTACTGTACTCATTATTCCATTGACGGTAAAATAGCGCACTGTAAAGGTTTAAGGCGTTCACTTTCTGTCCAATTCCCAATACAGGACATCTAAATGTCGTCAACTTAGCTTTAATTACCCTTTTGCCTTTTATTCTTCCCCTTTTATCTTTTTGTCAGGCTTCATCAACAAGATTTCCAACCTTTTTCTTTTGTTCTTTCTCCTTTCTGTAATGAGCTGCAAATCCGGTGAAAACCAAACTCAGTAAGCAACATTGTTAGACTAAATCAATTAGAAGATTAGATTTGATTCTATTTTGTTTAAGAGTTATACTTGGACTCTTCTACCTT
>JAULKM010078991.1:0-11666 GCA_032355605.1 Rubia tinctorum
AAACTTGAATAAGTAATCCAAGTAGTTGCCGACTTCTTCTTAAGTTCTTCATCATGAAGGCGATCAATCAAACCATTGAATGCAACATCTCTAAGATCTATTCTTGACATTGTCATAGGTCCAGCCATGTCACTTAGAAAATCACGAACATAACCCTTGAATGTTTGATCAAAACGTGGAATGTCTTCATTTATGGTGGTAGTCGTATCCGGATTTCCATCAAAAAGTTTTGAAAAAAAACCATCTTTTTATATGATTATGAAAAGACAGATTTAATTAGATTAATAAAAAGTTAAAATATTTTAGTTACAATATTAAAATTTATTGTGCAACGTGCAGTAGTTATAAGTTTATGACCCGATTAATGCAACCAAAATTTTTTATCTTCATTTCTTCTAATTTATAGTTTAAACGTTGATGTTTTCATGTCTTATAAAAATACCATCTTTCACGAAACGTGCTTATATAATTACGATTCTCATAATAAAATATATAATATGATTATATATGATATGAACGAAGAATAACCATATTTTCATTTCTCGTGTAGAAAATGAATATGGCCTAGTGTTGAAAAATACAATAATTAAACTAAAATAAATTATATAAAAATACTAAATTAAAAATTAAACTAAAATAGTTGAATATCAAATAAAAAGAAACACTAAAATACTTAAGTATAAATTAAAAAATAAATAAAAATATCAAATATAACACTACGCATATAAATTAAATGTAGATAAACATAAAATTATATTGTTAAACATCAAATAAAAATACAAAAACTATCTACAAATCAAAATTAAAATAATTAAACATCAAATAAAAATACTAAAAAATACACATCAAAATTAAAATAGTTAAACAACAAATAAAGCTTAAAAAAATACACATCAAACTAAAATATTGAATCATAAATTTAAAATATTAAACAAAAATCAAATTAAAATAGTTAAGCATCAAATAAAGTCACATTAAATAAAAATAGTTTAATATCTAATATAAATACTGAAGAAAACCTCAAATTTTAATATTAAAATATTAAAGAAAATGAGACATGAATTTTAAAACATCAAACTTTGCAATAAAATGTGACACAGATATGGAAAATAAATAAAACATTGGTAATGCAAATATAGTGTGAAACATCATAAACAAATTAAATAAAAATCTAATATTCCAAAAAGAGAACATCGATATTATTTTAAAACGACACAATAAGTTTTTTAAAAACATTAATCAATATGAAAATATAGATTACAAATAAAAAATTAAGATAGTAAAATATTACTAATTAAAGTCAAAAAATTAAAAATGTCAAAATTTTAATATGTTAACACATGATGTTAGTGGGACGAAAAAATTATGAAAGAATGTCACAATATTTGGTTGAAACATCAAGTGTTGGATGCAACATAACATCAAGTTTGTTGTAAAAAGGAGCCCAGAATGTGTGAAAATTGGGAGAAAAATCCACCCGCAAATTTATTTCGACCCGGATTCTTGACCCACGGATTTCTTATGACCAAGAATAATTAATTCTCCAATTATTTGTGCCTATCACACGCACACCCCCCCCCCCCCCCTTAAAAATAATATTCGCATGTAGATCTTTCCTTATTCCATAAAGTTTCTCTAAATTACATTAGTAACCCCATTACTAATTAAACTTTATTATATTATACTCCTTCATCCCATAAATATTGACCTATTTACTTTTGGCACAATATTTTAGGAGAGATGATGTGGCAGAGAATAATTGTGGAGATATTTTGGGAAAGCAATGAGTCCAAGATCAAAGTTGTTAAAGTTATAGAGAATATTGTGAGAAATTAACAAAAGATTCTTTGCCATTATAAGTAATTTTCAACCCAAACCATTAATTGCGAGTTTGACAAAAAAAAAAGCATATCAAAATTTTGTCCGAACATAAAAGGGAGTAATTTTCCTATTAGTTATTGATCTCGTTATGCGCAAGTATCATGCAAAATTTTGTCCGAACATAAAAGGGAGAAAAGGAAAATTTATGCATCGGACGACTTTGGACTGATGATGGAGATTCCGAGCCTTTAATGAAAACTTGTCCTTCATATATGAAATTGTAATAATAAAAATGAACGAAACGAAAAATGGTGCTAGGAAAAAGGATGGCGGTGGGGTGGGTTTGGTGGAGGTTTGCTTCGCATTCGCCTCAATGAGGAGGGTATGAAGGTAATTTTAATGGGGGTGAGTCGGGGTGTGAAAATAATACCCGCCATGAGAAGTGAGTTAGGTGTAGATTTTAGTTCATTCTTGTCTCATCCCTGACCCCGTCCCACTAGACCAGCTATGTCAACACTAATTTTATCTATCTATAATGTATATATCTTACCTAATATATTTTCATGTAAATAATTATTAAAATTATTATTGTAAATTAAAATTTTAGGTGTTTTTGGAGATACAGATGGGGTGGGTAAATTGGATTTGAAGTGGGAATGGAGACCCATATGAATGATGAGGCGGGGATGGATTTTCAATCATACCCGATGGGATGGAGATAAATTTTAATGTTGTACCTGTCATTGGTGATGGGGGCGAATATGTGTATGAAAAATTTATGGGGGCATGGGTATAAATGGACCATAATATGTAACATCCCCGCCCCATTGTCATCCTAGCTAAGGAGCGAAAGTAAAAAAAAGGGAGAATTCTGACCAACGGGAGAGTATTTTCATAATTTTTGCGAGCACGAGGAAAAATTCCACAAAAGAGAAAAGAAATAATATAGGTTAATAAGTGTATTATTTTTTGAAAGAGTGATTTCCCGTAGTAAATTCTAAATTACCAGGGAGAATAAATAGAGTAGAATTACATAAGGAATCATAGTACTGAAATAACCTTAATCTAGTCATCAGTCATATCCATAACTAATCATCTAATTAACTGATTCTAACACACACCTCCCTCAAGAGAAGCGTCGGATGCTCAGAGACGAAAATCTCGGATCTGAAGAACTCAAATAACGGATGAGAGAGGCCCTTGGTGAATATGTTCGCAATCTGAAGAGAGGTAGGAACATGAGCAACACGCAACTTTCCAAATGCAACTAACTCCCGAACAAAATGATAGTTTATGTCAATGGGATTCTCCCGCTTGTGAGAAACTGGATTCTAAGCCAAGAAGATGGCACTACTGATGTCTCATAATATCAATGGAGAACCAAAGAGCGGAACGCGAAGATCACGAAAAAATGAGTCAACCAAACAGCCTCTGAAGCGGTGTTGGTGAGAGCCCCGATACTTAGACTCCGTGCTGGAAGGAGAGATAACGGGCTATTTTTGGCACTCCAGGAAACAATGTTTCAACCAAGAAAAACATCATAGTCATACGTGGATTGGAGAGTCTCAAGACAACGGGCCCAATCCGCATCAGAATAACCGAACAGCTCAGGAGAACTAGCAAATCGAAAGGCAAGACTGAAGTGCAGGGTACCTCGAACATATCAGAGAATCTGAGCGACCGTATAAAAATGATCATCATGGGGGGTCCTGAAAATACTGATTGACCGTGTTGACTACAAAAGCCAGATCACTACGGGTAATCATCAGGTACTGAAGAGCCCCGACTAGAGAGGTAAAGCGTCAGATTCTAAAACTAAGGACTGGTTGAGCTCTGAAGCTGCGAGCCTGGCACAAATGGAGTAGATACTGGAGCAACATCAGACATCCCAACACGAGTGAGAATATACCTGGCATACTATGCTTAGCCGAGAAGTGAACCAGGTGAAGTGGGTGTAACTTCCAAACCAACAAAGTAGTGATGAGTGCTCAAATCCATGATGGAAAACTCCCGATGCATCTTATCAATAAATTGTAGAAAAAGAGTCGAGTCATTACCTGTAAAAATGATGTCATCGACATAGACTGGTATGTATAGTAACGATGAGCCTCGGGACATAAAAAAGGGAAGTGTCAGCTGAACTGCATAGAAACCCGAGCTAAATCAAATAGGTGCTGAATTGCTAAAACCAGGCCCGCAGAGCTTGCTTAAGATCATAAATGGCCTTACGCAAACGACAAAAATAATTTGGATGAACCGGGTCCTTGTAAGTGATGGGCTACGCCATACAGATTGGAGTATTGAGGACGCCGTTGAGGAAGGCATTATTGACATCCAGTTGATGAAGAGGCCAGGAACGCATCGTAACAATAGCCAGGATAGTACGAACTACGAAAAATTTGACAACCAAACTGAAAGTGTGATTTAAATTAAATCTCGGAATCTACAAAAAAGATCTTGCGCAATAAGCCTAGCCTTGTGACGCTCAACGGTACCATTTAGATGATACTTCAGTCGATAAACCCATTTGGAGCCAACAATGTTGACATCTGATTGGCATGGCACCAAATCTCAGATGCTCTATCCACGAAAAGCTGCAAGCTCATCATCCATAGCAGAAACCCAAGATGGATCATGTAGACTAATTCAATAATCAGTGGGCTCAGACTGAGCAAGTAAGGCAGCATTAAGACCATGATCAACGATATCAAAATAATCTCTGCACTGAATAGCCCCAAACGCCAATTGAGTAGCCATATGATGAGTGCGAGACCGAGGTGGAGAGACCGGAGGAGCAGTCGTGTCCGGTGAAGAGATCAGTGAAAGGGTCGGTGAGGTGGCCGACGAGCTGGATGGGCTGGTTGGCGAACTAGGTGAGCTGGTCGATGGCGAGATGGGCGGAGCAGGATGCGTCAGAGCGACCACTAGATGGTCTGAATCGGCAGAGCAGACAGATTAGGGTGTCGTAATCGGTGAGGACGATAGCTTCGATGAGCCAAAAGGGCTGACAACCGAAGTGACAAGCCGAGCAGGAGGAGATGCCACCGTGGAAGAAGCGGGAATATCGGCTGATACATCAAGGGGATCAAAAAAGAGTATAGACATCCAGAGAGAACGGGGATACTGAAGTTGAACCATCAGCATAAGGGAAGTAAGTGTCGTCAAACCGAGCATGTCTGGTTATATATATCTTTCTAGGCGTAGGATCCAAACATCGACATCCCTTGTACTATGAGTTGTACCCAAGAAAGACACATGGGAAACTGCGAGGAGCAATTTTGTGAGCTGCATATGAACGAGGATAAGGGTACACACAAAAACCAAACATATGGAAGTTCATTTATATGGGAACCCAAAAATTAATAACTTCATATGGTGATCGTCCGCAAATAACAGGAGTGGGCAACCGATTATGGTATAAGCGGCTGCAGCAAAGGTATGAGGCCAGTAGGAGAAAGGGACATGAGTGTGGTATAACATTGACAATCTCTTCTCAGTAATGTGGTTGTGCTTGTGCTCAGCCTGACCGTTATGCTCAAGAGTATACGGGTAAGAAATTTATAGTTAATGCCATTTGTCTGAAAGTGAGAGTGTAAGCGACCATTTACCAACTCAGCCTCCCCCCCCATCACTCTGAAACACCTTAATGGTGGAAGAGAACTGATTCTCCACAAAAGACTCAAACTGGCAATAAACATCCCAAAAAATAAAATTTGCGGTGCAGTGGGTAAAACCACGAGTTTCAGAAATGATCATCAAGGAAAATAGTATAGTAGGAGAAATCATCAGCAAAAAAATGGGAGAGGGCCCCCATAAGTCACAATGAACTAGATCAAGTACCCTAACACCACGTTTATCATTTGTATAAAAGGATAAGCACTTCCCATTAGATTTTTCACACGCATCACAAATGGTAGGTTTAGGCAAAACCAATGAGACAGATGAAGATCCAGAAGCTCGTAAATCATAAAAAATGGAATGAGGAACTTGACAAAGTCTAGCATGTCAGGTTTTAAAAAATGTGCGCGACTTATTTGATTCCACAGTAGACAACAAAGGTGATGCACCATAGTCTAAAACATAAAACCCATTTCCCCCAGTGATTTTATGACGAATAATAAATGAGCGATCATCAAATTAGACAACAACATTTAAATCCCGAGTTAATTGCTAATTGAAAGAATTTTTTTAGTGATATCATGCACAATAAGCAAATCATAAAGAGGTATAGATTTAGAAATATGAGAATCATCAACATAAGTTATAGGGAGTTAAGAACCATTACAAACATAGACGCGGATAGAACCATCATGAGGTGTCACATGATCAACAATATTGATAGACGATGCCAAGTGTTTTGTGGCACCGGAATCTAAAATCCACTTGGAATCATGTTGTCTTCAACGAAAAAAGGAGCCATGGGAGTGAGCCATATCACAAAATGGCAAACTCAGCAAAAGGCAAAAAGATAAGAACTGGAGAGTGGCGTCACGCGCGAGTGAAACAATGTGCGTAGTGTGTAGGGAACGTGTTAGCATGCGGTGCTGCTGGAAATAAATGGCTAGAATACCTCACGTGTTGTCACGTGTTGGCATGCACGGGCTGATTGGCGCTAGCTGAGATGAAGCGCGTGTTTTCACACGCTTAAAAGAAGACAAAGAACTCTCCCGTCTCTGTTACTGGATGACACCAGAGAAGGGGCTCCCGCCCGCCGGCGATTGTAGAACCGATGCGGAGTAGTGGCCGTAAATCCTACGATGCTGACGCAAATGACACCGTCGGTGACGAAGTGAAGGAGAGTTGAGGGAACGTTGTTGGAATTGAAGTAGTCCGGTCGGAGACATGGAGGACCCGCCGAAGACCTGAGGAGGATGCCAAAGAAAGAGTTGCCGCTGGGAAATGGAGATCGTCACTGGGAAAGTTGAGAATGACGCCGGAAATTGCGTCGAAAGGGGGTTGAGGTCGGTGGTCAAAGAAGAGAAGGAGGCGGTGGTAAAATAAATAATTAAATTAAGGTTTAGGTGTTTGGATCAGAATCTGCTCTGATACCATGAAATAGTGATTTCCCGTAATGAATTATGTATTACTGGAGAGAATAAATAGAGTAAAATTACGAGTTATTTCAGGCATATCCATAACTAATCATTTAATTGATGGATTCCAACATTTTTATGGTGATTGACCCATCATCTAACCAAAACCGCCGTCTAAACACATTTAATTAACTGTCATATGTAGTTATATTTTTACTAGAGTGAGTCTCCTAACAGGTTGTCTATCCATGGGTTTATGGACATGTCAATTATTTTTTACGTTACACTGCATTTTTTAAATTATATACTAAATTTTGAAAATATTTTTATATTATATATTTTTATATTTTCACATTCAAATACATATTATTACTTGTTTTAAATTTTAAAATACAATATTTAAATTTTATTAAAAAATTACAACATTTAAGATAAAATCCACCGTGGACTGTCCTCATAAATTTATAAAATGACCACCTTTAGTGAGACTTTCTCCTTTTACTAAATTATTCTTTCTGTTTAGTTTCGATTCAGAATTCAATAAAAAGGTGGATCAACAAAATCTTTTTTTTATATAGTTTTATCAATCCTTGCATTAGTGATTCATTTTTTTTTATAGAAGATGACGGTGCTTGTCTGCAATGTTTGTATTTCTGACACCAACATCTTGTGGAATAAGTAAGTTATGATAGTCAAACACCAACGACTTTCATTGTCCACAACCGTATGCACATCGGAAAAAGTTCAACCACAATAAATATCAAGCATACGACCACCGTTAAATTTTGAACTTTAAATCATGCACCAAAACACACCAAGTGTGGAAACTTTATTTCATGAATTTTCAAACTCTCTTTATTGTGAAATAAGTAATTCTCTCTTACAAATCTCGAATTTAACTTATCCATGCAAACATAAAAAAAATTCCGCTACAACCTTTTTAGAACTGTTAATTTAAAAACATTTAATTTAATAAATAAAATCGTGGTAAAAACTCTTTTTAATATAATTTTTATTTAATATGAAAATCTTCCCAAATTATCTGAAAATTATGATGGTTAAAGATTTGTGTCACTGGTGTTGGATTTCCCTGTGGGGTTCCTTGTGGACATGCTCACGACATTGGTGCTGGGATTTCACGCTAAAACTCTTTTTTAAAAATTTGTTGATATATCTTTGAATTACACGTGAAAGGATCTTGTTGAAACATATTGTCCTAATAAAATTGGCATAATTTGACTTTAATAGTCAACTATATCAATGTTTAACTACTAATATCTTTATTTACGTGTGTAAAAAATTTAAAAATAATAATTTAAAAGTATATGTTATGACGAATTCAACAACATATAATAGATAATAGTATTACATATATAATAACATAATTCATTGGTTGAAATTGGCTAAGTTTGACTCCCAAAGTCAAATTATGCCAATTTTGTTGAAACGGAGGTAGTATATAACTTTTTTCCCCCATAAATGTGATTACATTAGTTTGTGATATTGAAAAGATCATTTACATACAAGGTACTTTACTATAGCATAAAAACCAAATTTTCTATTGCAACATGAGTAGTCTGTGACTTGAGATAATGGTCGTGTACTGTGGAATCATCCAGCAAATTCTACCAAAACTTACCGAGCTAAATTCACATGTTGAAGTCAGTGTACCAACCCAAATCGGTTAGAGTATGAAGTATTAGTTTTGGCATTTCTCGAGAAATATGTCAACCATACAGACTTTTTATCTGATACAATTTCCTTATTAACAAAAAAAGACTCCCTAAAATCAAAACAATTAAAGCACATCTACTGAAAAATCTGGCCACTATTCATCTAACACATAAACACCTTTAACTAAACTAGGATGGTAAGTCCAGCCATTTTTAGTAGCAAAGATATTTTTTCGTAAGTGTAACAGATTAATTGTATGTTCATGAACTTCTTATAATTCGACCTTGTAGGATACATGAATTAACGGTCTAAAAACATGTTTGACCGAGTCAAGGATCTCACAAGCCTAAACCATTCAAACATGACGAGATCTACTAATCTAGCTGAAATCCTCAAGCTGAAAAAACCGAAAGTCCATTAATTAAATAAACGACTTCGACTTGGATTTATCCTAAACCCCCTTGGAAAGTATATCATAAAACCAAACATGTTTTTTTCAAATACAAGGCCATTGAAGAAAAAAAATTGACATAGACAATAACATCTAATACTTCAGACAAAAAAAAACTCATTTTCATTATGTCGGTTAAAAACTTGAAATAAAAGGAAACTAAATGGAGGTAAAATAAAACAATTACTAGATTAAAAGTCTCCCATCTGGTAAAAGAAAAGTAAAAAAGAGAGAAGTATCCCTCTTTGTTCGCGTGCCTTCGCTGGAAAGCTTTGAGAGTCTATCGTGTATTCTAGTATCAGGGTTGGCATTGTGCTTCGCTCTCTCCGGTTACTATTCTGCTCGACATGCTCCGAGAGTCAGAATACCAAATCTGATATCCGACTAGATTCGTCGTGCTCCGCTATCTAGAGGGTTTTCCGGTAGAAATGACGTCGCGTCATTAAAAAAATCGTTAAACCTTCCACTGTCACGTTAATGACAGCAGGTAGTTCACCGTGAATCCGCCGGTATTTTTCCTTGACCCATTTTTTCTCCAAAAAGTTGCACTTATTTTTGCTGCATGGATCTATTTCCTGAAAATGTTATTGAATGGGGGTTTGTGATGTTGGGGAGGGTTGGACTTTGGTGGTGAGGCCACCAGAGGTGGTGGTGTATGGCGGCGACCTCCTTTGATAAATTTGCAGCAATTGTTTACCATGAAAAATGGAACGAGTTTAAGAGAAGCGAGACGGATTTTTTTTGAAATTAATGTCACTGATTTGGATTAATAATTGAAAAAAAATTATCTTTTCATAAATTATGAAATAATAATTAATATTAAAAACTATTTTTAATTTAAATACTGTTCATTCTAAATTTTATATATGATAAGATATGTTTGAACGTAAAGATACAAGTAATATTTTATAAATGATATAATATAATATCTAAATCAAAAATATAATAATCACCATTTATGAAAAGATCGTTTTACAGGATATTACGTCTCTATTAGCTTATTATGCTTTAGAACTGTCCAATGTTGTTCACTTACAAGAAAACATATTTTAAATTGTACACGATAGGATGTATTTAAACATTCTATTTCCTCTGTCTCGATTTAAAGTGTAATTTAATTAGATTTAAAGTGTAATTTAATTATTCACTTGATTAAATTGCTTAACTTTGATCTTAAAAGTAAATTGATAAATAAGTTAACATATTGTCGTATGTGATTTTGCTATATTCATAATAACATGTATTTTTAAAATATCAACTTTTCATAAATTTTATTTACACACAATTATAGATATTAGTGATCAAACTATTTTTAATTCAACTAACGAAAGTCAAAGTGTGCAAAATTGGATGAGACGGAGGGAGTAACACAGTTAACCTAAAACAATAATTAATTCTTACTAGTACAAATTAGAGTAATCATGACATTTTTATTGCAACACTTATTAAAATGTTACAATAACTTATAAAGTGTTGTTTAAACTTTTGATAGTGTTACCTAAATCTTGAAAAGTGTCGTTAGATCTAATGCAACATCACCTAGTGTAATACTTGTAAAAGTGTTGCAATTGGTTAAATTTAGTATTATTAGCAGGTAAAGCAACACTTTCAAAGTGTTACACTACGGTTAGTTTGTAGTAGAGTCTGATAAAAATAATTTAATAAAAATGATTCGACACTCCCCGTTCCAACTCAAATTACAGACTTATTTTCCAGACACTATTCTCTATTAAAGTTTGATTGCATATTTGAATAAATATATAAGTAATAATATTATCGTATGTAATATTGTTGAATTCATCGTAACAAGTAGCTTCTAAATATCAACGTTTTTATTTGTCGTTATTATACGGGGTTAAATATATCAACGGTCAAATATATTTTTTGAACAATGCGATAACGATTAGTACTCCCTCTGTTCCACCTCAAATTGCAAAAAAAAAATTTCATGCTCATCAAAAAATTTGTCTAACCGTTAATATATTTAACAGCGTACAATAACGACAAACAAAAGTTACTTTTGATAAACTACATGTTATGACGAATCCAACAATATCACATACGATAATATTATTGCTTACATATCTACTTAAATATGCAGTCAAAGTTTGATAGAGAATATTGTCAAATAGCAAGTGTGATGTTTGAATTGGGACGGAGGGAGTATGCAATTTGAGTTGGGATGGAGGGAGTATGCAATTTGAGTTGGGACGACGGGAGTGAGTTAGATTTTGGGACTTGTGACAATACTAAATGGTACAAGATGGGAGAGATTATTCAGGTTCGTGGTTGGGAATCGGAGAAAATTGCTCGGACAGAAAGAGTGAGAGGAGAACATTTTAATATGCTACTTTTACAGGCAGGGTGGTATGGTGTGGACTATACAACTGCAATGATAATATTTTAGAGTGGAAGCAGAAACAGCTGGAATGGTGTCCACACTCTTTGACTTAATTTTAATAGTCCAGTATGCCATAATCCTTCGTTTCCTCCAATATTTTTATTATAAATATTTAAAAATTGTTAAAGAAAGTTTAAAAATTCATAACTGTATAAAATGGTTTATTATTATCATGAAAAGATGTGATAAATATGAAATAATATATTAAAAAGGCAAAGTCTTGGGAAAGACGGTCTTTCCATAGCCTTATGGAAAGACGGGGTTTAATTATAATAATAAAAGGTAA